>LPNX010617991.1:208832-330347 GCA_001517045.1 Pseudotsuga menziesii | reverse complement strand
GACCACATGACTCAAATACATAATAGAAACATCCCGGAATAAACATCGGGTTACAATACATAAGATACATAGAAGAATACATTCTGAATTTACATATACATCAACATGGTCCTTATGTGGTTAAGCGTGTCTTAGAGAAAGGTGCCTATGAGTTGGTGGATTATGAAGGGATGGCCTTGGTGGAGCCTAGAAATGGGCTCTATCTTAAAAAGTATTATTCATGAATCTTTAGCCAGGGATGACTTTTTGTATATTATTGTACATTTTTTCATTGCATCGTTAGGTCTTCTTATGGTGATCAAGTTTTTTGATTAGCTTTCATTTCTTATGGAATATGTCGATGGAGTCTTCCGTTTATATAGGATTCATTGATGGTGCTAGCCGCCACACTCAAAACTCAGCTTCGACTGCTTGGGTGATCTATACTCCTACGTGTCAAGTGTTTTCTTTAGAAGGCATATGTTTACGACCTTCATCAAACAATGTTGCTGGATATAGTGCCATGATTGAGTTATTGTGAGATTCTATTTCACATGGTGTTCTTTCTCTTGAGGTACGTCTTGATTCACAATTAGTGGTTTCACAACTTAATGGCTTGTATCATATTAGGGATCTAACATTGTTAGGAATATTCTTGCCTGTAATATTGCTATAATGAAAATTTGAGAGTATAATATACATTCACATTCCAAGAAATTTTAATCAAGTTGCTGATTCATATACTATCTATGTACTAGATTGGAATTTGTTTCACAGACCATAAACATTTCACAAAAACATTTTACACATGTAAATAGAATGAATAATCGATCATCATAAATATTTTTTCATTAAGTCCAAAAAGGTGATGTCATAATACATAACTGTCATATACAAAATTGGGGATTCTGAGCCACCAAAATATACTACACGGTCATACAAAATATACACCTAGGTCTCTAAGCCTGAGGTGGAGGAGGGTGCTAATCATGGTATCACACCACGACTCTAGCTAGCCAGCGGAATAATCAAACCCATGCCCATGGTACTCCAACCACATAGCACTGCATAGCCTCAGGAAAGTCCTCAACTTGCACCATGGGAACCCTGTGTGTCAAGCAAATGAAGTTTGTGTGAATGCTTTGGAG
Source organism: Pseudotsuga menziesii (assembly GCA_001517045.1). Classification (NCBI taxonomy): domain Eukaryota; kingdom Viridiplantae; phylum Streptophyta; class Pinopsida; order Pinales; family Pinaceae; genus Pseudotsuga; species Pseudotsuga menziesii. Next base: position 329,220 of record LPNX010617991.1, on the reverse strand, counting down.
CATTTTCTCCACATCCACACCCATAATTTCATTGCCTCTTCCCCTCCATCGATGATGAGGAAATCCTTCTGGCCATCGTGGTCCCACATCTACATGTACATGACAGAGTTTCATTATGTGTCGTCACACCAAAATCATGTCTTTTGATTTCATATATCAAAAAGTACAAAAAAATTTAATAACTCAAAAAACAAAAGTGAGTTGGGATTCATTACCTATGTCTCCATATGCTGATCCTAGAGGTAGGGGCATATCTGGATCTCCGCGGAAGCCTATCCCTACATAGGGGTAGTCGTCTATAGAGATGATCTGTCTCCACCACCACAGGAAGAAGTCTACTGGATAGGGATTGGCTACCCTTCCCCCTCCCAGTCTCCGCATGACATGGTCCTAGCGTAGCTGAGCTGGATCCATGACTTCGTGTGGAGCAATGTCAAATATAGGGATTAGCCCTGGTACCCTCTCAAAACATAATGCACTCAGTATGTTTCCAAACCCAAAATTCCGTATCCTACCCATATTGCAGTCACTGAGTTTCTGCTTCATGCTACTTAGCACTGTGGTACTCTATTCATATATCATGGGTCATGTGCACTCTACTGCATAGAAAATCATTGGCCTTGAGGCCTGGTGGAGTGATGCTAAAATTGCGATCCTGCCTAATGCCAATAGTATGGCTTTCAACCCCGGGTTCTGAACTGTGTTTGTCAAGATTTGACTCCCAACCGACTTTGTATCGAGAAGGAAATACATAGCTATGTATTCCTCTATAGTCATCCCACCTCCTGGCCCATGGGATCGAAGGTTCACCATCTCCCCTCGTCAGGACAAATCTGTGATAAAATATATGTCCTCAAACTCAATGCTGAGTGACAACCCATCCAACTAAAAGGTTTCAGAATCTGTATCCTAGTAGTCTAGTAGCAGCTAGAGTAGCCTTGTCTTGGATCTTAATATGCTAAGGCACCAAAACTTATACAACCCACAAGCCCTCAGCGCTTGTTGAGCCATTAGATCTCCTTGTACTACCTCTTCAACAACACCATGTTCCCTCTCTCTCCATTCTAGCACCATCCTGCATAATGTTTTTTGAGTTTCATCACTATTTCACTTTGAAAATCACATTTGAGGCCCTATATGCGACTGTTTTCAGAACAGTTGCATATGTACATGGGTATCGTGGTATTTTCCGCCTATACCCAACCCTATACACAGAAAAAGACTCGATTTCTGTGTGGGACAAAACAACATTTTTGGGTGGCCTAAACAAAACATTTGACCACTAAAATTAAAAAAAATTGCATGAAAGTGAAAGAGAAGGGCTTGGGTAGTTACCTGGACCAAACACGAAGTGATTTTGCCGAATGATGCTCCTAGAATTAGCTCTTGAAATTCTAGATACAAATGCACAATGGTGGGTGAATTTTCAAAATGATATGATAATTTTTAATTTTTCAATATTTTATAGAACTTTTTTTTAATTTTTTACCCACTTCCTATAGTTTTTTACTGTTTTTTTATCATTTTGGACCGTTTGGACTAATATGATGTTGTAGGATTCCATTTTGAGTGCGGTTTGACTGAGACTTCAACCCGTTTGTGTCTATTATAGGTATCATGTCTAAACTGGCATATAGGTTAGGATTTCACATCCGTTTTCATTTTTCATGACCTCATGACCATTTCATATTAATCTTAGGTACAAACCCATTCCATGATGTCATGAAAACTTCTTGCTGCTGTTAGAAGTGGCATTATGTGAATGGTAGAGATTTCCCATACATGGGTACCCTATTTAGATCCCATATTGGATTTGGTTCCCATGCCGACATTCTCCTTTAGGTTGTGGGAGTCCTTTTAGTCCCGCCATGTCTTTGAGCAAGAGATTCATACTCCTCTTGAACTTTATGCTGACTGTTTCCCTTGGGACTCCCTTATATATATCAAGTTGTAATTTCATTTTCATGAGTTTTTCTTGACTTCTTGAGCTTTATGCCGACTCCCTAAATTTGATTTATCAACCATATAGCCTGATCTTGTCTCATGTCTAGCCAAGCAGAGCCTTTTTACGTATCTTTTGCATCTTTATCATCCCTTTTATCGAGAGGAGACCTTCCCCCGAGTGTCGTTATCTTGCACATATATCCTTGCATTGAGGATAGGCATGGTCCACTGCTTGGAACTAGTTTGCTTACCCATTGACATTCGTCTCCTCCCATATTTTTACTATAAAGCACTTTTATTCTTTTTTAAGCTTTTCAAAATATCTTAAAAATTCAAAAAAAATAAAAAAACCAGAAAGCCGGATTGGAAAAGATGTTATCTTTGGCAGCAGTTGAGTCATTTCGGCTTCAAACAGAGCAATGTATATCACATCAATTGGTTGGGTATTAGTTTGACTTTAGGAGCTATACTCATTACTCTGAGTTTATCTCCATCGATTGGTTAAGATTCTAGTCCCTATGGAGCCTATGTTGATGCCTCCTATGTCACATAGATTTACCAGTTTGCATATCGAGTCCATGCTCCCTACCTTCAATCACCATTCTCCTTTATAATCTTGTTTGAAGGAAGTTGAAGCCTGAGTCGGATATTCCTTAGTTATCTTGAAATTGCATGTCGACCATTCCCGGTACTATTACTGGTTCATGTACATCTTGTTCTTCCACATTATACAATGTTACTGAGTACCTCGTGTTGGTTGATGGGGGATGCTTTAATGCACTCCTTCCAGCGGATTCCATTCCATCGACATCATATCATTTATTCTAGAATAGTAGTATAGATTTATTTGAGTGCCTTGAGACTTACAGTAATCAGTGGTAGGTTCTCTCACCATCGAAAATTTTGGGAATACATCAATGTCCCGTGATCGATGGATTCTTCCAAGTGTTCGATCTCAACACATATATTCACACTTGTTAGATTTCAATCTACACCTTGATTCCCATTTTAATTATTGGTGGGTGATCTCGTGTCTGTTAATGGTATAAATCATTGACCGGTAATCAGGAGATGGACTACTATGTTCAACCATGACATATCTATTCGCATAGTAGGACATGTACTCGTAGCGGTTTGTGTAGAAGACCTTCCATCTTGGTTGCATTCCATATATGATACCTCCTTGATCGTGCTAGTGTTCATGAGATTTTAGCTCTCATGATTTGATTCCAGTGTATACCAAATATCTTCAGTTATTATGGAGATCTTGATCCATTGTTTATCTTCAGTAATTATGGAGATTTGATCTATTGTACATATTCATCCACTTTGGAGATTGTTATCTATTGTATATTGAATGTGGCAATGACCACACATGTCACATTTTGTATATCATGCCTATTCATGGCCATTTTACTCTTATGTATATGGGACTGATCTATGTATTTGCAATCATATAAAGAGATTTATCATTGTATTGTACTGATGAGTGGCTGGTTCTTCCACTTGGGTCTTCATTACTCCACTTCTGGGATGGATTTTATAATGTATTTCAGCCATCATTTTACCCCTTTAACCTCACACATTAGGGAGCGTTTGTTATAGCTGATTTTAGCACACATGGTTGATCACATATTGATGGCCTTCCCTATCTCTTTGCATACTCTTTATACCCCATGAACCCATATTATCCTTTGATGTTGCAAGTTCATCCCTTAAAACCCCCCGTTTATTGTTGTATGCGACTTTTAATCCCATAATCGCGTGTACATGTGACTTTTGACCTCAAACCCACGTACATCAGGATGTGTGCATAAGTCCAAATATTTTTGGAGTTTTCCTCATAGGAGTCCGAATAAATTGACTCTTGGCCTTCCAAATGCTTTGAGAACTCTTGGATTCAACCCTCCATTACCCTTTTGGAGTGGTATATAAGGAACCCCTTGGATACATTGAAGAGGAGGAATTAAAGAGCAACGAAACTATAGTCCATTGTTGCCACAATTTGCATATACTTGAGTCTGCATCCCTTTGTCCCTTTGGAGCACTTTATGTTCTTCCCAAGATTTCCTTTTCTTGTGGGCTTGCTATCAAGATATGGAGGATTGAGGTGGTGGAGGCCCAAGTGGAGGACTCGGTTTCTTCGGTTCATAGACGTGCCGACAGAGGTTGTCACTATTGTAATCTCTGACTTTATTAATAGAAATATCTTTTCCTGTCCAATTATGTACAATTGAATATGAATATTGAATCCATGGATGTGTTTAATTGTTTATGCATTATTGAATATATATTCTAAAGTAGGTCTAGCACACTATTATATATCATGCTTGTTTTGTTTGTTGTTGTTGAGAGCAAATTGATAATACAAATGTGAATTGGAAAGCTCAACGGGGATCTACTTCAACTGTCCAGAACAAGGTATGATTTGGTTTCCCTTAGTGTTAGATCTTTGGTTTCTCTTACATATTAGGAAATATTGATTTCTAGTGTCAAAGTTTTTTGTTGTGGTACACCCCAAGCCATAGGAGGTTTCTCTCCGTAACACTTTGGATGAAATAAGATGATAGCATAGGTCGAAATTCCTAAATTCTCCCAAGGAAAAGATCAAGTCGACCACATCAATACCTGTGAAACAAAATGAAAAACACTAGGCTATCATGATCAATGGGATTGGACACATATATTTCCAAGTTTGTTGGATGACCTTCTAATTAAATGGTAAAATATTGGAGAAGCGCGAGAGTAAAAATGGAAGTATCATAAAGAATTTTTCATTAAATGTTTTTTATTTACTCCCTCTGAATATTGTCTTAAAGAAGTTGCATAATAAATTCAATTTTTTATCAAAATGATAGAAAAACTAGTTGATACATTCAAAATTACACCTACTCATCATCTGTTCTTGACTCTAAATAATATCATGACCAACCAAGTTCACCTCTTGTCTCACTTAAACTTAGAATAAGACAATACCCCATAGAAAAGATTCATATGGAAGAAAAATCACCCTAACATAGTCTATCCAGTTAAATTAGTCATGAAAATATGAATGGAAGATAAGGAAGAATATGGAGATCTCAGAGAAAAATATTTTCCCTGATCTTTTAAATAATTCAAAAAAGGTGAATGACACATTGACAAATCAAAACCACCTGAATGGACGATGTTATAGCTGATTTTACCACACCAGATAGATAGCACATTTATGGCCTTCCATGTCCCTTTGCAGACTCCTTGGACCCCATGGACTTATATTATACTTTGATGTTCCAAGATCGTCCTCAAGAATTGCCTGTTTATACCTATACATGACTTTTAAATCAATACTCACGTGTATACGCAACTTTTGACCTCAAACCTGCGTACATTGGGAATTTGTGCAAAATGACAAATATTTTTGGACTTTTCCTTATTTGAGTCCGAATAACTTGACTCTTAGCCTTCCAAATTCCTTGAGAACGCTCGAATTCGACCCTCCATTACCTCTTTGGAGTGCTATATAAGCAACCCCTTGGATACATTGAAGGAAGATAAATTGAAGACCAAGGAAACTATAGTCCATTAATGGCTTCAGCTTTGCTTATACTTGAGTCTGCATCCCTTTGTCCCTTAGAGCACATAATGATCTTCCCAAGATTTCCTTTGATTTGTGAGCTTGCTATCGAGAGATGGAGGATTGAAGTGGTGGAGGACTCGATTTCTCTGGTTCGCAGAAGTACCGATAGAGTTTGCCACTATTGTATCCCTGATTTATTAATAGAAATATCTTTTCCTATCCAATTCATGTGGATTTTGAATATGAATATTGAATCCATGGATGTATTTAATTACTTATACATGGTTGATTATATATGTTAGGATAGATCTAACACATTTATATATATCATGCTTGCTTTGCTTGTTGTTTTTGAGAGCAAATTATAATTGCAATTGCATTGGAAAAGCTAAACTAGGATCTACTTCAACCGTCCAGAATAAGATATGATTTGATATCCCTTAGTTTTAGATTTGCTTACTATTCTTTCAAATTGGGAAAGATTAATTTCTGGTATCATACCATCTGTTGTGGTACCCCTAATCCTTAGGAAGTTTCTCTCCGTAATAGAATTGGCGACTCTGCTAGCGAGATTCCTAGTTGTTTTTATTTGGTGATTGGGTATTCAATGTGCATGAATTTCTCTTTATTTCTCTGTTCCTGTGTCGGGTTTGGAGGTATGTTTTCCCAGTAGTGTCCTGTAGGAGTAATTTGGTCTTGGCTGATCTCTTTGCCCTATTTTTCTTACTTTTCCTTCCTGTACGTGAGTATTTGCATTACAGTCACGTATACACACGGTTTTCTCTTGAATTCCCACGTATATATGCAGGTTTACTACATACAGTCACGTATGCTTTGATTTCGGTCTTTATATGGAGGATTGAGTGTTATTGGGTGAGTTTTGATGATTGCTGAGTCTTCTTGGGTGTTTTTGGTGTCTATATCCATCCTCTATTTTTGACCAGAGACCCCTTTTGATTTATTTTTAATTAGGTTTTGTTCTTGTCATTCATTTTTTTTTTTTTTTGGGATTAGTGCATTAGGTATCTTTTATCTTAGTGCCTTGCTTGGATATTGTTTGTGAGTGGTTGCAAGGTCTGAGAATTGTAGAGTCTGTTAGTGTTTTTTATATCTCATTTATTTTTAAAAATACAAAAAATATTTTTGCTTTTGCATACTTATGCATTCTTGCATTTGCATGGCATGGTACTTGCATTAGGTTTTGATTATTGAATTATAGTCAGGTTTTCATTTAGGAATGATTGCACTCTCATTTGAAGGAAGAAACTTGCATCTCATGTAGTGGCATAACCTATTTTTCATTCAAGAAAAGATTTGCACTTGGCATGGTTTGTTAGGCATGCACTTTTATTTCATTGCCGAGTCTCAATATCATTAGTTGCAGGACCATTTCCTTTTGAGTAATTACAACCTATAAAATCAACAATTAATTAAAATGAACTACACATTTTTCTTTTATAGGGTTCACCAACAATTAGGTGTTTATCCAGTAGAGAGTGAGAAATCCTTAGCATAATTAGTGTTTCTCAGGAAGCTCCTCTTAAACAAGAGTCAAGCATGAGGAAATGCACGCGATTGTGATTGGGATGACCCCTGGTCACTTTCTGTGAGAGCCAGAGATATTTCCAGGATCGTATTCGTATCTGGGGGTTTTTGAGGTATTTATTGGTGCACCCTTGGGGTACCACTTGTGCTTTCAATATTTGGGCTTTGTTACCCTTCCCATATAGTCAATCCCATCGATGACCATCTGCCTGAACATTGATTATATTGGGGTGACCTTAGTTTCCTTACCTAGGTATCACATGGGGCACTTGCAGAGGTTATTCTGTAGGTGTCCTGGCTAGGTAGGGGTCAAACATCATAGTCTCTTTATGCATTGAAGGTGAGGGCCACTATAATTGGTTATGAACCTCCACTTGTAGTGTATGGGAGTCTCAAGACTCTCCTATTCGAGGCATACCTGCTGCATTTGGGATCTCACATATCCTCCCCCTGGTTCGCTTGTTTTTGGATATAGAATTTTTAGGAGTGTGCTCTGTGTACGCTATATTTCTTACGGTTTCATCATTAGATTGAGTCTTTTCTTTTTGTTGAGTCATTGTGGATCTGGGTGTGGTGCTCTGCCATTCTGATCATTTAGTAGGACTTCTGGCTTCTATGTCTCCTCCTCCTTTTGGAGAGAGAACCAGACAGTCCAGGTGGACTAACTCTCACTTTGATTTACACACCATGGGTGACCATGATCCTGAGATCCCAGAGATCCCTAATATTCCACCTCACGTATGGGAGGTTGAAACTTCAAGCACATATGGGACCCCAGTAGGGTCAGGCCATTCTATGGCTGGGACATCCCTGGATGATCTTTCACAATTCTCAGGCTACATGCACGCAAACTGTCAGTATTGGTCAAGTAGTTCAAACCATGAGACTCACCATGCACCCACTAGAACTAGCACAATTAGGTATGGAATGCCCAACCTTCCCGAGACCAGTCCAACACCCAATGTCGGATCAAGTGTTGACCATGGTGTTGCACATGGGGGCACTTTCAATCCTTTCCAGGTGGAGAGGTTTGGTAGCACTAGTCATATTACAGCTTCCATCCTTGCGGTGGATGTTCCTTCACACACACATACTAGGACTATAATTGTCATTACAATTCGGGGGCTTGATCCTAGACATGTGAATATGAGGGGCACAAGTTACATCGCTTCCCATATTCCATCATCTTCGACACTGGTTCCTTCAAATTATTTTTTGACGACACATCCTCTTCCTAACTCCAGTGGTCCTTTGGGATAGAGTTATATCATTATCCATGTTCATCCCATGTCTAGTCACATCATAGTGTCACAAGGCTAAGTGCCACCTCATGTGTCATCCAGGTATGGACCGTCTTACAAACCAAATTATGGGAAGTATTATGGAAAGTATTATAGGCCATCTTACTGATAGTATTATGGACCATCCTATGGAACATATTATGGAAAAAATTATACACCTTATAGGTCTGAGTATCAACCCGCTTATCAATCTCCTAACTATGGCTTTGTAGCACCCTAGCCTCAAGGTACTCCAAACTACAATATGCAACCCTACATGGGTCAAAAGGGAGGAGGTTACTATCCCACTAGCCAAGGCCATGGTGTCTATAATAATTAACTCTATGTGAACCAACCTTATCAGTGAGCTTGGAACCAAATGTCTAAACCTAGAATCCCTTTCCTTGTAACGCTAAACCTACTTGACTTGTTGAGATTGACAAATTTTCCGGTTTCTCATGACCCGGCATGGCCGGTCATTCCCACCAAGCTTCCTTCGGACATTCCAAAGTTTGAGGGTAAGAGTGGTGAAGAACTTGCTGAGCACGTCATGAAATTCCACTTATGGTGCTCTTTGAACTCCCTAAATCATGATTCGGTTCATTTAAGACTATTTCAACGCACACTTACAGGGCCTGTGGAGAAGTGGTACATAGAGTTTCCTATGGGGACTTATACATCATTTAATGACCTAGCTATGACGTTCCTCAATAACTTTTAGCTACCCATGCATTACGGTTCCAGTACTAAACTCTTGTCGACATTTCGACAGGACAAAGTCTTGCATCTGATCAAATTCAAGAGTGGCATGGACATAAGATATTGGTTAAGGCCTTTATACCACCAGAGTTCCTTTTGGAATGGTTCCTCAAGTCTTTATTTTCTTACATAGTGAAGGATGTTTCCACATTCTAAGTACAGAATGAGGAACAAGCTATCTTTAGAGATCAAGAATTGGATTTGATTTATGCTCAATCTAGGCTCTTGTATGAGATCATACCGAATGCACCTAGATCCAATTTCGACCCTAAGCTTAAACCTAGGCCACATGCTAAGGGCATTGTTGGTTCCATGAGTGCTAAACCCATAATCTTGGTTACAAACCAAATGAATAATTTGTATATTAACCAACTTGCATTGGGACAAGATACGGCTTCATCTCATTCTACCCAAATGGCGGATGTATTTTCAGTGCAATCGTCGAACCGGAAAGGTAACCAACAACCCAGACAAAATAAAAAGAAAGGTAAAAATAATCGGAAGGGTGGGAATAAGAATGCAAATGATAATAATGACAAGAACAAAAAAAATCCTGGGGGGGATAAGAAACCTAAGCATAAGGTCAAATTTCCTTGTAAGTTATGTGGGGATGATCACCTCACTCACTTGTTCCCTTGGATGGAATATGTCTCGAAGTTCATCGCACAGGGCCCAACTGTGTTGACAAATCCTTTACCACAAAATCAGAATATGAACTCGAGGACTGTGGATCCTAGTGGTGCTTCTAGTAATACTCCAAACCCATCGGACACCGCTGAGTGGCCATGGTTGCATTAACATGGTGAATGACACAAAATGTTGTGACTCGTTCTAAGGATTATGGTACATCACAACCAGACCTAGGAAAAGAACCCGCTCCACCTGAGAGACCTTTGCGTATTGAAAAACCTAGTGATAAGCCTAAAGCTTCGCCTCACATTCCTAAGGGAGTATTGAATCATATAGGGCACAATACAAATGCCCAAGCCACTGAAAAATATTCTATTGTGAAGGATTTGGGCCAGACTCCTTGTATAGTGTCTTCTTTAGAAGTTCTTCAGATCTATCCCTCTGCAAACGAAAGCCTTGTTGTCTACTCTTGGGGTGGCTAATGGAAGCTCTCCTTTGGTGATCAAATTTGAAACTCATGGATTCTAGCGTTGCTTTCATGACTATGTGTCCCTTTTGGTGCATGTAGAGTGTCTAAATGACACCATCAAGCGCACTGTGATTGATGAGGGAGCTACGGCTTCTGTGATGTCTTTGTCATGTTGGAAGGGGTTGGGTTCTCGTGCATTGTCTAAGTCAGGAAACATGTTAATTGCATTTAACAATAGATTGTTTCAGCTGCAAGGCATTCTTCCTTCCCTTGAGGTCCAATTGGGAGGGAATACCATTGCGATCGAGGTCGAGGTGGTCGATGCACCCCTTGAATATAATATTTTATTGGGTAGGAACTGGATTTACAATATGCTAGTAGTCGCGTCGTCACTCTTTCAGGTCATTTGTTTTCCTTTGGATGGGAAGGTTGTGACGGTCAATCAAATATCCTTTGATAATTCTAGTTTGAAAGCATCGTCAAGAGCTTCTATCCTAGTTATTAATCAATCTCAGTGGCAACTGAGCATATTGGGGTGGGCATGTATCCTTCACTAATGGGAACTTTTAGTTGTGTCGTGCCCATTCTGATGATCGGTTATAGTATTGTTAGGGATTCAAAATAATTGAGTTGAGTTCCTTTTCGTACTTCGCATATGGAGGATACTTGGACTCTTCCTTCTCTGAGTACTTCGAGTGAATTTTCTATACTTGTTGAGACGGACATGCCGTTGTCTACAACTATGGTGGATTATCAAGCTAATATTGATTCAGTTGTAGAGTCTAGTCCTTCCTCTTTGTAAAAAGAAGAGGAGGACCCTTTGCATTGCCTTCTTGGGTAGTGTCATCATCTCACTCACATGAATGCCTCGATGACATCTTTCCATCGGATGAGGCTATGTATGGATTAGAACAACCTTGGGGAGATTCGCATCATAGATCTTATTTCCTCCCTAGTCTTGATGATATTGAGCATGATGACTTTAAGGCGATCTTTAGTGATAAAGTTGGTAGTCTTGTGGTCCGATTAGGCTCTCCTAGAAAGTATGTTGACAGGAACATGGCTAACTTGTCACCAACTATACCTATCAATATTTCTTGCGTTCCTGGAAAGTTTGAAAATGTGTACGTTGGGGAAGATTGTACCCCTGATGATATTAGAGAGTACACCAATATTTTTAAATAATTTTGAGATGCATTCGCTTGGTCATATGAAGAAATGCCAAGAATTGACCCTCGCATTGTCGAGCATGAAATCAAAACCTATCCGGATGCTAAGCCTGTTCAACAATGTTTGCGAGCAATGAATCCTAGGAAAGCGCCTGATAAGGAATCTATAGAGATGTTTCTCAAGGCTGGCTTCATATATCCCATTCCCTTGATGGAGTGGGTGTCAGATCCCGTTCCGATGGATAAGAAGCAGGGAACAATCCAAGTATGTACTGATTTTAGAGATTTAAATCAAGCCTATCCTAAGGATAGTTTCCCTACACCATTTATTGACAAAATATTGGATGAGTGTGCGGGGAGCAAAGTTTTCTCCTTTATGGATGGCTTCTCTAGCTGTAATCAGATCCAAATTAAAGTCGAGGACCAACACAAGATTGCTTTTATTTGTCCTTGGGGCACGTTTGCATACTGGAAGATGCCCTTCGGCCTTAAAAATGTTGGAGCTACATTTCAACAGGCCATGAACATTTCCTTTCAAGACTTTAAAAATATTATTGAAGTATATTTGGATGACTTATATGCTCACTCTCGATTGAGGGTGTGTCATCCTTATCATTTGAGTTTGGTTTTTTAAAGATGCCACCATTGTCAAATTCAATTAAATCCTCATAAGTGCATATTTTTCGTGAAGGTTGGTTGCTTGTTAGGATTCATTATCTCTAAGGAGTGTATAAGGGTCGATCCTTTGAATGTTGAGGCAATACTTCAGTTGTATCCCCCACATAACATTAGACATCTTCAGTGTTTTCAAGGTATGGTGAACTTCTTGCGAATATTCGTGGTTAATTTTACCAATTTGACTAGAGGCTTCATGTGTTTGTTGAAAAAGGACACTCCATTTATCTGGGATGAATGAGCCCAGGAGTCTTTTGATGCTTTGAATAAATCCTTGGCGTTGACCCCGTGCTTAGTCCACTTGACTATAGCCGTGACTTTTTGATATATGTGGTTGCATCCCAGGAGACAATTGGCATGGTGTTGGTTCAAGAAGATGAGGAGCTTCAGGAGCATTTCATCTACTAACTTTTCCAAAACCTTATTAACGCGAAGCTTTTTTATACCCATGTTGAGAAGTTAGCCTTAGCTACCGTCCATGCGGTTCATCGTTTGAGACATTACTTCCTTCTTCGCTAAAATTTCATTGTAGCTCACATTAATCCATTTCAGTTCATCCTCACTCGAAGGATGATAGGGGGAAAATACAATAAGTGGATTGTGATATTGCAAGAGTTTGACCTCGAGTTTGTTTCAGCAAATTCGAAGAAGTCATTGATTTTTGCTGAGCTTATCTCTGATTTTATGAGTGAAGTTCATGAGGACTCATTTGTTGATGAGTACATATTTCCCATCTCGAATGCTGAACCATGGTATGGGGACATCATTGTCTACTTGAAAACTTTGAAGGTTCCTTCTCACCTCTCACGAGATGAGAATCGACGACTATGTCCTGTATCAAAGAATTACCTCATTGTGGATAACACTTTGTACTACCATGGGGTTGATTCCATTTTACGTCGTTGCTTAACTCATGAGAAGGCTAAGGCTGTGTTGAATTATTTCCAAAAAGGGTCGTGTGGTGGTCATTTATCTGGGCTTTATACATCCCCAAAAATATTGAGAGAAAGGTATTTTTGGTTGTCTATCTTTAAATATTACGTTAATGTGGTCAAGATGTGTCACCTTTTCCTATTGTTCGCACAAAATATGCGCTCTCACCATGCCCCTTTGTATCCGATCATCACCGCCGGTCCATTCAGCAAGTGGGGGGTTGATTTTATGTATTGCAACCCAGCTTCAGCTAGGAGGCACCATCATATTATTGTGGCCATTGACGATTTCACGAAATGGGCAGAGGCTATGCCCACAATTAAATTCGATGGTGAGACATCCGCAAATTTTGTATTCAACCAAGTTATCACCTGGTTTGACATTCCAAGGGAGCTTGTCACTGACCATGGTAGGCACTTTCAGAACAAAATGATGGAAGAGTTGTCTTTGAAGTTAGGGTATAAGCAAGAGAATTCCTCTTCTTACTATCCTCAAGCGAATGGACAGGTTCAAGCAGTGAAACAGTCACTTAAGTCCATTCTCCAATGAACCATCTCGCAAAGCAAAACCAACTGGCATATCATGTTATATCCTTCTTTGTGGGCTTATCGAACCTCGGTTAAGACTACCATCATTTTTTCTCCTTATCATCTTGTGCATGGGGTGGATTCGGTTTTACCAGTTGAGTGTGAAATCCCTTCTTTGAAGCTAGTCGTGGAGCTTTTACCAGACACATCCACATTGGAAGAGCATTTGATCCACTTGGAGTAGCTTGATGAGCAAAGTTGAGATGCTTTAGTGGCTCTCTGAGATTAACAAGCATTGTGTTAAGGTCCAGTATGATAAGTCTATCCATCCTAGGAGGTTTAGTGAAGGTGACTTGGTTCTTTTGTGGGAATAAGCTAAGGAACCCTTGGGGGAAGGAAAGTTTAATCCCATGTGGCATGGGCCTTACGTTGTCAAGCATGTATTAGAGAAAGGTGCCTACGGGTTGGTCGATTATGAGGGGACAACCTTGGTAGAGCCTAGGAATGGGATCTATCTTAAGAAATACTATGCATGATTTCCAGCGAGGGCTGAATTGTTGTATATTATTGTACATTTGCATAGCATAGTTTTGGTCTACTTATAGTGATTGATTTTGTTGACTAGATTCTGTTTGTTGTCGAAGATGTCGAAAGAGTCTTTGGTTTATGTAGGATTCGTTGATGGTGCTAGCCGCCACACTCAAAACTTAGCTTCAACTGCTTGGGTGATTTATACTCCTATGGGTCAAGTATTGTCTTCCGGAGGGGTTTGTCTATGACCTTCATCAAATAATATTATAGAGTATAGTGACGTTATTGATTTATTGCATGATTCCATTTCGCATGGTATTCACTCTCTTGAGGTATGTATTGATTCACAGTTAGTGGTTTCACATTTTAATGGATTGTATCATGTTAGAGATCCAACTTTGTTATGAAGGTTCTTGCGTGTTAGGTTGCTTGAACGACAATTTGAGAACATAACATACATTCATATTACAAGAAATTTTAATCAAGTTGTTGATTCATATGCTAACTATGTACTAGATTGCCATTTGTTTCATAGACAATAAAGCATCCACAAACATTTACACATGTAAATAAAATAATAGTCAGTCATCATAGGTATTTTTCATTAAAATATATTCCAAAAATGTGGTGTCATAATACACAAGTGTCATATACAAAAATGGGGTTCCCGAGCCACCAAAATATACTACACGGTCATAAAAAAATATACACCCTAGATTATAAGCCTATGGGGGAGGAGGGTGCTGATCATGGTAGCACACTACGACTCTAGCCAACCAGAGAAATAAATGAACCCATGCTTGTGTTACTCCAACCACCTGGCGCTGCATGGCCTTAGGCAAGTTCTCAAATTGCGCCATGGGAACCCTATGTGTGAAATGAACGAAGTTCGTGTGGATTCTTTGGAGTGTATGCTCCGCATCCACACCCATGATCTCATGTCCTATTCCCCTCCATTGATGACGAGGGAATCCATTTGGCCGTCGTGGTCCCACATCTTCATGCACATAACCAAGTATCACTATATGTCATCACACCAAAAACATGTCTTTTTGATTCCATATATTAAAAGACACACAAAAAAATTATAATTCAAAAAACAAAGTTGGAGTTGATATTCATTACCTATCTCTCCATATGCAGATCCTGGTGGTATAGGAAGGTCTGGGTATCCACAGAAGTCAATCCTTGCATAGGGATAGTCATTTATGGCGCTGATATGTGTATGCCACCAGATAAAGAAGTTTGCTGGGTAGGGGTTAGACAACCGCCACCCTCCTAGTCTCTGTATGACGTTTTCTCCATGTAGCTGAGCCGTATCTCAAACTTCATGTGGGGGAATCTCAACTTTAGGGCTTATCCCCGGCACATGCTAAAAAAGGAAAGCACTCAGTATTATTTCGTAACCGAAGTTCCTCACCTGCCCCATGTTGCAGTTAGTAAGATGTTGTTTCATGTTGCTCAAAAGTGAGGTACTCCAGTCATATATGGTAGGACACATACACTTCACCTCATAGAACATCAAAGGCCTTAAATCCTGGCGGAGACATACCAATCCCTCTATCTTGCCCAGAGCTAACAATATGGCTTTCACCCCAAGATTTTGGATCGAGTTTGTTGGGATTTGACTCCCAACCTTCTCCATAATTGGGACACAATACACGACAATGTACTCATCTATAGTGAGCCCGCCTCCTATCCCGCGAGACCATAAGTTTACCACCTCCCCTTTGTGGGACAATCCTGTGATAAAGTAAATATCCTCAACTTCAATGCTGAGGGACATCTCATCTCACTGAAAAGTCTCTAAGTCAGGATCCCAGTAATCGACTAGCAGCTGGCGTAGCTTTGGATTTTCCCTTAAGCTTACAAGGCACCAAAAATTATATAGTCCACATGCCCTTAATGTCTGTTGAACCATTAGATCAACCTGTAATGCCTCCTCAACATCACCATGTTCACGCTCTCTCAATTCTAGAACCATCCTGCATAAGAATTTCCAAATTTCATTAGAATTTTCCCTTGATTTTCTTGTTTGTGTCTCTATACGTGACTATTTGCAAAACAGTTGCATACGCATGTGGGTTTCGTGGTGTTTTCAAGCCCTATATGCAAAAAAAGGCTCGATTTCCTCCTGGGTCGAAAATGCCAATTTGGGATGGCCCAAAATAAAAACTTGACCATCAAAATAAAAAATTAAAACATGTAAATGGAAGAGATGGGCATGAGCTCCTACCTGAACTAGAAAAAATATGATTCTGTGGACCAATACTCTCGAAATCAGCTGCTGAAGATCGTGGTCTCAAATGCACTATGGTGGGTAAAATTTCAAATGGTATGGACAAATTTATTTTTTCGCTATTTTATAGAATTTTTTTTGAAATTTTTACTCACTTTCTATAGTTTTGACCTATTTTTGACCATTTTTTGACCGTTTGGACTAATATGATGTTATAGGAACCCGTTTTGAGTGTGGTTTGACCGAGTCTTTGATCCGTTCGATCTTATTACATGTATAATGTCTGAACTAGCATATAGGTTAGGATTTCATGTCTGCTTGCATTTTGCATGACCTTATCACTGTTTCACTTTAACCTTAGGTTCGAACCCATTCTACGATATCACAAAACCTTCATGCAACTGTTAGAAGTGGTATTGTGTTAATGGTAGAGTTTTACTATACATGGGTGCCCTAGTTAGATCCTATTTTTCATTTGGTACCCATGTTGAGATGCCTCCTTTAGGTTGTGGGAGTCCCTTTTTTAGTCCTACCATGTCCTTGAGCAAGAGCTTCATATTGCTCTTGAACTTAATGCTGGATTTTTCCCATAGGGAATCCCTTGTATATGTCAATTTGTAATTGCATTTCATGAGTTTTTCTTGCCTTCTTGAGATTTATGTCAGCTTCTTGACTATGAGTTATCAGCCATATAGCCCGAGCTTGTCTCATGTCTAGCCAAGTAGAGCCTTTTATATATCCTTTGCATCTTGATCACCCCTTTACCAGGAGGATACCTTCCCTCGAGTGTCGTTATCCCACACCTATTTCCTTGCATGGAGCATAGGTATGTTCCATTGCTTGGAACTAGATTTCTTGTCCATGACACTCGTCTCCTCATAGATATGTACTATAAATAACTTTTATTCTTTTTCAAGATTTTGAAAATATTTGAAAAAGTACAAAAAAAAAATTAAAAAACATAAAAATCCGGATGGGAAAAGATGTTATCTTTGGCAGCAGTTGAGTTGTGTCTCCTTTAAACAGAGCACTGTATATCACATCCATTAGTTGGGTTATTAGTTTGAATTTAGGAGTTGTACTCATTACTCTGAGTTTATCTTCACCGACTGGTTATACTTCTGGTCCCCATGGAGCCTCTCTTGATGCCTCCTATGTCATAGAGATGTCTTAGTTTGCATATCGAGTCCATGCTGCCTACTTTCAGTCACCATTCGCATTATGCTCTTTTCCGAAGGAATTTGAATCCTTGAGCCATCCATTCCTCAATTATCTTGACTTGGCATGTTGGCCATTCCCAATACTGCTACCAGTTCATGCACATCTTGTTTGTTGAGTTCTTCCACATTATACAACGTTGCTGAGTACCTCATTTTGGTTGATGGGGGATGCGTTAATTCCCTCCTTCCAGCGGATTCCATTATATCGACATCATATCATTTATTTTGGAATAGGAGTCTAGAGTCATTTGAGTGCCCCGAGACTTACAATCATCAATGGTAGGTTCTCTTGCCATTGACAGTTTTGGGAATACATCAATGTCCCTTGATCAATGGATTCTTTCAAGTGTTCGATGTCAACACATATATTCACACTTGTTAGTTTGCACTATGTACGTTGATTCCCATTTTCATTATCAGTGGTTTATCTCGCATTTGTTAATGCTATACATCAATGACTGGTGATTAGATGATGGACTACTATATTTGACCTTGACACATCTATTCACATAGTAGGACATGTACTCATAGCAGTTTTTGTATAAGACCTTCCAGCTTGGTGGAATTCCATATATGCTACCTCCTTGATTGTGCCAGTATTCATGAGATATCAGCTCTTGTGATCATGATTCTAGTATTTCCAGTGTATATCATATATCTTCATCCATTATGGAGATCTTGATCCATTGTATATTGTACGTGACAATGACCACACATGACACTTTGTATATCACTCCTACTCATGGCCATTGTATTGTTTTGTATCCTGGACTGTTACATGTATTTGCAGTCACATGCAGAGATTTAGCATTGTATTATACTTGTGTGTGGTTGGTTCTTCCACCTGGGTCTTCATTACTCCACTTATTGGATGGATTTTATAATGTATTTCAGCCATAATGTTACCCCTATGACCTCACACATTAGGGGGCATCTGTTATAGCTGATTTTACCACACCAGGTAGAACACACATTTATGTCCTTCCCCTTCCCTTTGCAGACTCCTTGGAACCCATGGGCTTATATTATACTTTGATGTTCCAATATCATCCCCCAAAATTTTCTGTTTATACCTATACGCGACTTTTAAAGCAATACCCGTGTGTATACACAGCTTTTGACCTCAAACCCGCGTACATCGGGATGTGTGAAAAATGACAAATATTTTTGGATTTTTCCTTATTTGAGTCTGAATAACTTGACTCTTGGCCTTCCAAATGCCTTTAGAATGCTCATATTCAACCCTTCATTATCTCTTTGGAGTGCTATGTAAGGAACCCCTTGGATACATTGAAGGAAGAGAAATTGAAGAGCAAGGAAACTATAGTCCATTGTTTCCTTAGCTTTTCTTATACTTGAGTATGCATCCCTTTGTCCTTTGGAGCACATAGTGTTCTTCCCAATATTGCATTTTATTTGTGAGATTGCTATTGAGAGATGGAGGATTGAAGTGGTGGAGGCCCAGGTGGAGGACTTAGTTTCTCCAGTTCACAGAAGTGCTGACAAAGTTTGTCACTATTGTATCTCTGATTTATTAATAGAAACATCTTTTCTTGTCCAATTCATGTGCATTTTGAATATGAATATTGAATCAATGGATGTATTTAATTACTGATACATGGTTGATTATATATTCTAGGATAGCTCTGACACATTTATATATATCATGCTTGTTTTTTGTTGTTGTTGTTGAGATAAAATTATAATTGCAATTGCATTGGAAAATATCAATGGGGATCTACTTCAACCGTCTGGAATAAGGTACGATTCGATATCCCTTAGAGTTAGATTTGCTTATTGTTCTTGCATATTGGGAAAGATTGATTTCTGGTGTCATACTGTCTATTGTGGTACCCCCAAGCCATAGGAAGTTTCTCTTTGTAACATACGGACACATAAATCAAGATGCAATAAGTTGACATATCCATCAATGACAAACCTAATTTAGAAAAAATAGGGGATTCAAAGTTAGAGAAACAAACAATAGAGATAGAAAATCTTCTTAAATAATATGAGGACATGTTATCCAAAGATTATAAATATTTAAAAGGATTAGTACAAGAAATGGGAGAAATTAAAATATATATTATCTTTGATGCAAATTTTTCATACATGCCCATACACATTATCCCACAAATATAAAGATATAGTTAAGAAATATTTAGAAAATATGCTAGCCACCATAATCATATTATCTATCATAGGAGCTTATATGGAGGCCATGTGTTGGGTCTTTGTACACAACATACATTTCAGATGCTCAATTGAGTATTCCGAAATATATGTTGAGTACAAAAACTAGACACATGTCCTCCATATATGATCCTTTGAATTATTTTCCTGTAAAAGTTTGAGTCATATCATATATCTATTTGACTAGTCATAATGGGATAGGCTAATGGTCGTCCAACCTAGAAAAACTAGATAAAAAAAGGCTTCACATTTGTGTTGATTTCAAAGGATTAAAAAGAGTAACTATCACATATCCATTCCCTACGCCCTTCACAAACAAAATTATTAACGAATTCGTAGATTTTGAATTCATGTCATTCACATACAAAGTTATGTTGTTTGGATTAAAAAAACATCTGCATAAATTTCCAGAATCATGATCAAATATTTTCAAGAGCTCTTAGATAAAACCATGGCATTTTACTTTGATGACTGAACCATATATACCTTTCTAACAAATCGTGGCCATTGGCTCCGATTGATGTTAAACAAATTCAACTATCACTAAATATCAGAAAGTGTATCATTTCCACACCTATTGGAATATTTTTGGGCCATGTTTCCAAACATCGAATCAAGGTTGATTTGGAAAAGATAAAAGTAGTCCTTGACTCAAATCCTCATGTGAACCCTAATTAAGACATAATAATTTTAGGACATTGATGTTATTATCTAAAAAATTTATTTGACATTATTTTGACATGACATTCCCTTTGGAAGAGCTGCTCAAAATAAATGTCGAGTTTACATGGACATAAGAATGCATAAAATAATTTGATCTTATTAAAAAGAAGATGGTCAAATCCTCGATCCTCCAATTCCCAAATTGGTATAATAAGTTTCATGTACACATTGATGTGTCGGGTATTGCGGTCAGTGAAATACAAAACCAACCAAGAAATGACTTTATCGACTATTTGAATTCCTATGTTAGTTAGAAGTTAAATAAACTTGAGTGTAATTATTTAACAACAAAGTAAGAAGGGATAGGTATGTTTTTTATCTAAAAAAATAACAACATTTTTTTTGTATAGCCTATTTGTCTTTTTCATAGATCATCAGGCTTCGAAATATTTAGTCAATAAATCATTACATCATGGAAAAATATGTACATGGATTTTACTAATTTAAGAATTTGAATTCAAGATAATAGTATGATAAGGGAAGTCCAATGTTAGAATTGATCATCTATTACATATAGAAATAGGGGTATAATATGTGGGAATAGACGCAAAATTACCTAATGTCCACCTTTTTAGAGTTGAAATCGTACCGACTGAACTAGCTGATATAACACAATTGTTGTAGGAAGGACAAGCTTTGGAAGGGGCATCCGAGAAAAAGAAGAAATTATTAGGCATGAAAGTAGAACCATAAACTTTAATTAATGGATTCCTTTACAAATTAGGACAAGACAATATACTGCCTCTGTGTGTCCTAGACCATGAAAAATATGCCATAATCGACGAAGCACATTCATGACCATTGGGAGGACACTTTAAATATAACATAACAATAAAAAAGATAATGAAATCTAGATTATGGTGCCCAACATTGAATAACGACTGCAATATTTTTATCGGTAATTGTGATAAATTCCAACTAATGGGATGAATGATTGGAAGGAATGGAATGCCATTAATTAAAGCAAATCTGACAATCAAAATATGGGACATTGAATTTGTTGATCCATTCCCAATTCCTCGACGATGAATGTGCACCTTATACATCATCATTGCAATTGAATACACCACTAAATGGGAAAACGTGGAACCAATTGAATCATGTACAAGTGAAGTTGGAACAAATTTGATCTATGAAAACATTGTAACAAGATTCATATGTCCCCTCATGATAATTAGTGAGAGTGTAACACATTTAATTAATAAGACCGCATCAGTATTATTTACGGAATTTATGATAGATCATCATAAGAATTCAACATACCATCCCCAATCGAACAATGTTATCAAAGCATTCAATAATACACCTAAAGGATTAAAAAAAATGCAACATTGATAAGGATGATTGGTATGACAAAATTTCTTCTTTGTGTTCTTTGATTCTAGTGTTGATTGAGCTGCCAGTTTCTCCTATGGAGGTTTTACCATAAGCACAAGGGAACATGCATAGGAGAAAATGGAAAGTCAATCAAAATTAGGAGAGAAGAACATAAAGAAGACACTATCCATGATAGAACAAAAATATCATCCTTCACAGAACATGCCCATAACACCAAACACCACGTTAAAATTGAAGAAACCAAAGTGTTAGCAAAAGTTGATCACTGGTCCAAAAGAAGAATTAGGGAAGCAATTGAAATTGTTAAAAACCTTAATTTCATTAATAGGGATGATCGCTTGGTCCTAGGTAGGACATGGATTCCAAGTATCAATGCTATTCAACATTCTTATGATTTAATTAATTAATTTATAGGCTTATATTTTTTTTTAACACAAACGAGTAATTTTATTTTGAAGAAGGATACTGGTCTTTTTAGGCAAATACCAATCAACCTAATTACATATTTCGAAAGGACCAGAGACTGCACAGATCCTTACAGAGAGGGGGTATCACCCATATAAAACAAATTACAATTGCATGAAGAACAATTGCGAAATATGATGGAAATAACTGGATTCCCCATTGATGCTAAGAAATCCTTGAGGAAGAAGACATGCTTTATTAGCTAGGGCATATGCAAGATTTTTTAAGTCCCGGAGAATGTGGAAAGATTCAGCCATGTCAAATTCTTTCAATATTATCCTAATTCTCTGCAGAATAATATTCAAGGCATAATTATTGAAGCTGTGAGCTGAATTTAAAGCTTTTATCAACATCTCAAAATCACCAAAGATTTGGATGGACTTGAAACCTTTCTCCTTAGAAAACTGAGTCACCATGAGGAGGCTGTAGCTTTCAGCTTGATTGTTTGACATGGTTCCAAGTCCCCAGCTAAAAATGAATTTGGTCAATCTGTCAAGAGAGAAAACCAAGCCCCCAACTCCAGAGGCCCCAATATTCCCCTTGGAAGCACCATTAAAGAAAATTGCCGTTGAAGCGAAATTCATCCAATTTTTTTTAAATGCATCCTTATTCCCGCGAAACCTCCAAAAAGGGAGACTCATAGTCTTGGCACAAATAAATGTATTCCCAGTAGCTTAAGGACAAGAACCCATCCACAATGAAGTTGGTAGAGAAGACATCGATTTTCCAATCGATTCAGCAAACTGTGATTTATATTTGTAATCCACGGTCTAGGAGATCAGGATCTGTTCATTGAAAATATAGCTATTTATGGCTACCCATAGATCCCACCACGTGAATTTCAAAATCGAGTGCCAGTTTTTATGCCGAATAACAGAGTTTGATTTCGATGGACATCTGTCATGCCAGGCTAAATAAAAAGCCATTACAGAATTTTGAGATGGAAACGAGCAGTTAACACCTTGAAGAACCAGAGCCCAATTTTTTTTGGAGAATATGCAATCAACAAGAATATGATCAGTCGTTTCCAAGTCTGATTTACATAAAAAAATCGAAAAGGGCCATTGAAGACACGATTTAAAAGGATATCACCTGTCAGAATCTTGTTATTCAAAACAATCCAAGAAAATAATTTAACCTTCGGCAGACAATGGGAAAACCAGACCGATTTCCAGATCATAGGTGAAAGGCATGAACAATGAAGAGATTAAAGGACATTGAAACCTTTAGCTACTGTGTAAAATCCATCAATACCCCAACCCCAACTATCTTTATGGGAGATGTGGACATGAGTGAGGCCAGAAAGAGAAGAGAGAAACAATTTTTTTTTGGGATTAAAATGAATGGGAAGATCCAAGAGAGACCAACCAACCCAATTGCCAACACTGTCCCAAATTTAGATATCAACCAATTGAAGAAGTCCTTCATTTTTTTTCCCAGTTCATAATCTCTATTAACGAAATTATGGAGGAAAGAGAAGGATTCCCAGATATTTTATCCTCCAAGAGAAGGATCCTCTTCCCATTTTTAGGGATTCTGAAAACCTATTGATTAAAAAAATCAAAACCTTTTCTGCAAGAGTTCCCGATAGTAGTTCCAGTTGGTGTATTAGCAGAAGTAATATTTATCAATGAGCCACCCTTTAGATATTTCATCCAAAAAATCCTACTGACTAGATTTTTTTTGTCCACGAATAGCTGCCAAAACAGTTTTCCACTCAATGCCATATTAGCCAGACCATGGTCCTGAATTTGTAATCCACCTTCTAAATTTGGTCTCTTAAGAACTTCCCAACTTACCAAATGCATCTTATTTTGACTTCCTTTACCACCATTCCAGAGAAAATCTCGCAGAAGTTTAGAAATATGAGTCGATATAAACTTTAGGGAAAGCAGCAAAGAGGATTGGAAAATAGGAAAAGTTGAAAGAATTGACTTAATCAAGATCATTTTCCTAGCCTTTGTTAACCACTGTCCACCCTAAGAAGTGATTTTTTCTTTAAACTTGGCCAACACATCCAACCAGAGAGAGGGAGGGGACGATGCAAGAGTTATGGGGAGCCCCAAATACTTTATTGTTTCCCACTTGTCAAATATGGGGAAGCCCAAGAAGTTTGCTATTTGAAGTGTTAGAATAATCAACCCATAGTTACCTACCTTAGACATTAATTCATCCATTTTTGTCTTATTTTCCTAGATTCCAAAACTCCACTCTATGCAATTTGTCTTCCACATGCCATAGAAGTCGAACTTGCTAAAAATGAGTCATGGAGCACTTGGGAAACCTCCTGGAATCCATATTTAGCATATCTTCTTTATTCAAGATCCTCCCTAGCGCATATCTTCTTTTTCTGCTAAGTTGCCTGCTTTATTGAGATTTATGGCGAAAGGGAAAGTAAGACTAGGTGTAGTTGACTTGTTTTTTTCCCTCATCATCCTCCATTCTTTTATCCTAATAAAAACATGTATGAGTTGTCTTTCCATCACTTATTAGCTTTCCTACTTTAATTTTCCAATTCGCGACCCTTTAGGTAGATTTGGAAACTGCTTTATGCACCTATGGGGGATTTGACTAGATTTAGTAAGCCTACTTTTTTACTATTTCGAATGGAATCCTCATGCATTCGAATATCTCATGTAATTATATATTGTAGCAGCCTATGACTTCATAAGGTTGGATATTGTACACTTATTCAATACAGATTAGTGTTATGCTCCAATTTCAGTTTCCTTTGTGTGTAAATTTGCATGTTTGATTAGCAATTTTGTGAGTGCAATTGTTCTATCACTTGGGTTCAATTTCCACATGGTATCAGAGCCTTTTTAGATCGATTTCTCTCCTTCCATATTTCTATTGTAGGTTTGACATCTTGACTGGGAGCATTCTGCTGACTGAAGGGCATAGTTTCTGAGTTATGGATCAATCTCAGAAGATCATCTTGACTCCATTTAGATTATTTGAATGGAAATATAAGATGGAGATACTATTGAGAGTGAAAGGTCTCTACAGGGTGACTATGACAACTGAGGCAGATCCCAAAGCAGCCGCAGAGAAAATTAAATGGGACAACAGGAGGGATGAGGCCTATGGTCTTTTGTGTCTGAGCATATCAAGAGACGTCCTCTTCCATCTTGATGGATTGACATCACCTAATGAAGTATGGGAGAATATTATAGAGATTTTTGTTAAGATTTATGAGATGAGAGGACATCAAATCGATAATGAATTGATCTCTTTGAGTCCTAGCAGCTTTGAATCCCTGCAACTCTACTTTTCCAAGTTTAAAGACCTTGTTTTGTAGCTAAAACAGTGTGGAATTGAAAAGAAGGAAGAGCAGATAGTTTTGGCCATACTCTTGAATATTGGCCCTAACTATTCAGTGTTTGTTTTGACCTTCCATGCCACAAAGTTGACAGCTCGTGCCTGGAAGATGCCTAAGCTTGCAGAGTTCATGGAATCCCTCACACAAGAACAAGATAAACTTGTGATGATGGGCACCATCAAACCTTCCAAAGACCAAGCTTTGGTTGCTGGAGATTCGAGGGTGGATTCAAAAGGCAAGAAGAAATATAAGAAGCCACCTGAACAAAAGAGAGACAAGAACAAGTCTCAATAGGATCCCCAAGGCTCCAAGAAGAACTTCCAAAAGAAGAAGAACAAAGGAGAAATGAGAAAGTGCACATACTGCAGTAAGGGCTATCATCCTGAAAGCTCCTGCATGAAGAAGAAAATTGACATGTTGACCCAACTCCTGGAGAAGAATAACATCTCCCTTCCTGATTGCTCAAAGAAGAGGGAAGGAGGATCAAATTCAGAGGATAGAGAGAGAGTACATGCTTTGGTTGCTGGCACATAAAGCTCACCTAGCTTCATCATAGACTCTAGAGCTTCAAGACATATGGTTTTGACCAAGGAGGCATTCTCCTCTATTGACATGTCGAAATTTTGACCCATAGTGCTGGGAGATGACTCTCTCATTGGCAGTTTGTGGAAAGGAAGGATTGATCTTGACCATGGTAAGTTCAGTAATGTATTGTATGTTCCAGGTCTTGCCTCTAACCTCTTTTCAGTGTATCAGATGACTTACACAGGATCTCCAAAGAAGGTCATATTCTCCCCTGATGATGTTGAGATCACAGAGATCTCGAATGGTAAAGTCATTGCAAAAGGAGTTGTAGATCACACTTCGAAGGTATACATGTTTTCACATTTTCTAACCTACTCAAACCCCTCTTCTCTTATGATTCATGCTAATGAGGCAAGAAAGATTTGGCATGAAATATTTGGCCATATTAACTAAAATTATCTTTCTGATCTAAGTGAAAAATAAATGGTCATAGGGTTACCAAATATTAAGTTTTCTAAGGGAGTCTGTCAAGGTTGTATCCTAGGAAAACACCCAAAGCATAAATTTGAGAGAGCTAGTCATGAGAGAACCTCTGCACCTCTTGAGTTGATCCACAATGATGTTTCTGATCTATTTCCTCATATGTCAATGAGTCAAACCAAATATGCATCAACCTTCATAGATGACTTTTCTAGGTATTGTTGGGTTTACTTCCTGAAGCATAAGTCTGAAGTTTTTGGCCTCTTCAAAGTCTTTAAGGCCTTGGTTGAAAACCAATCTGGGAGGAAATTCAAGATTCTCAAATCTGACAATGGTGGTGAGTATGTCAATTCTGAGTTCATTCAACATTTTGAAGATTCAGGTATTGAGATGTGGCATTCAATCCATTACACACCACAACAAAATGGTGTTGCTGAGAGAAAGAACATATCACTGAAGGAGATGGCAACCTGTATGATGGAGGCTAAGACTTTGCCACCAAAGTTTTGGGTCGAGGCTATAAAATGTGCATCCTACATATAGAATAGGGTGCCTCATAAACAACTTGATGGTATGAATCCTTTCGAATCTTGGAGTGGGCACAAGCTAGATGTGACCCATTTCAGGATTTTTGGCTCAAAGACTTGGGCTAGAATTCCAATAGAAAAGAGGAAGGCTTTGCAGCCCCAAAGCCAAGAGCATATATTTGTTGGGTACTATGAATATTCAAAAGGGTACAAGCTGATCAATTTGAGCACAAACAAAGCCTTCATTGAAAGGAGTGTTCAGTTACAGGAAGAGCCTTTAGCAGCAGTTGAAGTTGGAGAGTCTTCTTCACCACTAGAACCATTGAATGTAAGTGAAGAGACAAATGAGTTTTCTGATTCTGATTTATCTGATAATGATGATTTAATTGTATATCCTAATATTCCTACAATACCAAAATGGGCAGCAAATACCATTCATGCAGTTGGGGAACTAGCTGGAAATCCTAGTGATCCTAGGAGGACTAGATCTCAGTTTGAGAGTGCCCTGTGTATGAAAGACCCTTTGTTTGCAGAGAAGTGCTATATAATGGTTGAATCATACCCACAGACATATGAATATGTAGCACATGATCCAATATGGCAAAAATCCATGAAAAAATAATTCAGCTCACTCCAGAAGAACAACACTTGGGAACTGGTTGATCTCCCCCCGGGGAGGAAGCTAGTTCAATGTAAGTGGGTTTTCAAAACTAATTTTGCTGCTGATGGTTCACCTTTGAAATATAAGGCAATATTGGCATCCAAGGGATAATCATAGGTACATGGTATTGAGTACAATGAAACCTTTGCACCAGTGGCAAAGATGGACTCCATCAGGCTAGCCTTAGCCATTGCAGCTTCGAAGTAGTGGGAGGTACATCACATGGATGTGAAGTGTGATTTCCTGAATGGAGATATCACTGAAGATATTTACATGCAGCAACCTCAAGGGTTTTTTAATAATCCATATTTTGTGTGCATGCTAAAGAAATCATTCTATGAGCTTAAGCAAGCCCCCAAGGCTTGGTATGCCAAGATTGATAGCTTTCTGTTGTCATTGAGTTTTGTTCAATGCAAGTTTGGTCCCAATGTTTATTTGAAGCTGATTCATGGTTCTTTGATTATTATTTTCTTGTATGTGGATGACCTTCTGATTACAAGAGGTTCAAAGAAAGAAATTGCCTCCTTGCAGGATGCAATGAACCATGCATTTTCTGTGACTGATTTGGGGTTGTTGAGCCAATTCTTGGCTCTCAAAATTGCTCAATCCCAACATGGAATAAAAGTACATCATTCCAAGTATGCTTTAGATTTTCTGAACAAGTTCAACATGAAATATTGCAAGCCAAACAAGACTCCCTTCCTTTCAGGAGTTAAGCTTGAAGAAGCAGGTTCTTCTCCTATGGTAAATAATACATTGTATATGTAGTTGATTGGGTGTTTGTAGTACCTTACACACACTCGAACTGATCTTTATTATGCAGTAAATGTGGCTTCAAGATACATGGATCAGCCTCATGAGATCCATTGGAGAGAAGCCAAAGGGATCCTTAACTTTGTTCAGGGAACAAGAACTCATGGGATCTTCTACAAAGCTAAATCTGATCTTGATTTGATTGGGTTTACTGACAATGATTGGGCAGGTGACAACAAAGATCAAAAGTCAACATCAAGATATGTGTTAATGCTTGCTAAAGGATGAATCAGCTGGTCAAGCAAGAAATAGAGTTCCATAGCACTCTCATCTACAGAAGCAGAGTACATAGGAGTTGTAAATGCAGCAACTCAATGTTTATGGTTGCAGGGGATACTTGGTGAGTGTGGCTTTGAATCAGAGTTTTCAACTATTATCTATTGTGATAATCAGAGTACCATTCGAATCTACAATGATCCATTTCAGAGATAGAGAACCAAACACATTGAGATCCATATGCACTACATTAGACAGCTTGTGCATGATGGTACCATCCATCTACTCTTCTGTGCATCTTCAGAACAAGTAGCAGACATCTTCACCGAAGTTTTTTTGTGAGAAGACATTTAGCAATATCAAATCACTGCTGGGGATTGTTGATCATGATATGAAGCATTATTGATGACAATATTTTTAAATTTTGTTTTACTGTCCATGTTTAAGGGAGGATTTTCCCATTAGGGTTTTGCCTCTTTCCTTGGTTAAATGGACATGCAATATGTAAAGGGTGACTAAGCCTTGCTTCTAGGCCCTATAGTTTTCTTATATTTACTCATAAATTTAGGATTAAGGGGGGGTGTTAGAATAATCAAACCATAGTTACCTACCTTAGACATTAATTAATCCATTTTTGTGTTATTTTCCTAGTTTTCAATATTCCACTCTATGCAAGTTGTCTTCCACATGCCATAGAAGTCAAAATTGCTAAAAATGAGTCATGGAGCACTTCAAAAACCTCCTAGAATCCATATTTAGCATATCTTCTTTATTCTAGATCCTCCCTAGCGCATATTTGCTTTTTCTGCTAAGTTTCCTGCTTTATTGAGATTTATGGCAAAAGGGAAAGTAAGACTAGGTGTAGTTGACTTGTTTTTTTCCCTCATCATCCTCCATTATTTTCTCCTAATAAAAGCATGTATGAGTTGTATTTCCATCACTTATTAGCTTGCCTACTTGACTTTTCCAATTCGTGAGCCTCTAGGTAGATTTGGAAACTGCTTTATGCAGCTATGGGGGATTTGACTAGATTTAGTAAGCCTACTTTTTTACTATTTCTAATGGCATCCTTATGCATTCAAATCTCTCATGTAATTATATATTTCAGCAGCCTATGACTTCATAAGGTTGTCTATTATACACTTATTCAATACAGATTAGTGTTATGCTCCAATTTTAGTCTCCTTTGTGTGTAAATTTGCAGGTTTGATTAGCAATTTTGTGAGTGCAATTGTTCTATCACTTGGGTTCAATTTCCACATGGATAAATTCCAAATGTTCTATATTCCAACCATAAACAACACTGTTGTTTTTGTTAATCAATGCTGCTGAAATTTGGAAGAATTTTTGAATAATTTCATTAAATGCCCGAGCAATCTTCATTGAGGCCCCTCCTAGAAGAAGAGAGTCATCTACGAAAAGAGCATGGTTGATTGGGTTTGCACCCGTAGAAATATTTATGCCCAAGATGTAACTAGCTTCCTTTTCAACAATGAGTTTTTTGCTAAGAGTTTCAACCATCAAGATGTATAGGAAGGGAGACATTGAAAAGCCTTGGTGAAGACCTCTAGAAGCTTTGAAAAAAATCAGTATGTCTACCATTGACTAATGGCGCATTCCAAGGCCCATCAGTGCATGATTTGATCACGTTTACAAACTTAGAGGAAAAACCAAAAGAGAGAAGACATCATAAAGGAAGGGAAGCTTTACTCGATTAAAGGTGTTATTCATATCGAACTTAATTAACATTCCTTTCTCCTTACTTTGGAACATTGAATGAAGAGCTTCTTGAACTTGGATTACATTATCCACTAAATGTCTTCCTTTTACAAATCCCCCCTAGAGAGGAGAGATCAAATTGCCTATAAAGAGCTTAAATATGTTGGCTAGAAGTTTGGAAAGGATCTTGTAAGAAGTATTACACAGTGAAATAGGACGGAACCTATCGAAGGAAGAAGGATTGACTTCCTTTGGGATAAGGGAGAGAAATGTAGAGTTAGTAGACCCTCCCACTTTTTCCTTTTTTTGGAAGGAAGTCACCAAATAGACCATATCTATTTTGATGATGGGCCAACAGAATTTATAAAAATGAAAAGAAAAGCCATCTGGACCAAGATCTTTATCTGACTCCATAGCCCAGATGACATCAACAATTTCCTTTTCAGAGAAGGGTTTCATTAAAACATAGTTGTCCTCAACACTAATAAGAGAAGGAACATTATCCAAATATTCAGAAGACACTTCGTCATCAGTGAGACCATCATCCTGAAATAAAAGCTGAAAATTCCTAGTAGCAGACTGTTTAAGAAGATCTTGAACTTTAATGGTGACCCCCTCTCCAGTGGATATTTCCAAAATATGATTTTGGGACAATCTAACCCTACATTGATGATGGAAATATGCAGTTTTCTTATCTCCCACCATCAACCATAGGCTTCAAGACTTTAGCCTGAGATGTTCCTCTTCCTATCTGAATGATTGAGAGGTGTTAAACTCGGAAAGTTGTTCTAGAGATAATTGAGAAATGGTAATATCTCTATATTCCATACCAATTCGAATTGCAGATAACTCTGACACTCTTTCTTTCCTGCTTGTTGTAGGAGAGGGAAGAGGAGTTTTGACCCACTGCTTCAGCGCGAGTTTGTTTTTCTTCAATTTCTGTTCCTAGACAAAATTGGGAGAACCAACTACATATTGTGACCAATCTTGAGTTACAATGTCCATAAATCCATCTATCTCAATCTAGAGGGGGTTGAACCTGAATGGGATTGAACCAAGTTCTTCTTCTTTTTTAAACAACAAAGAAATTGGGTGGTGATCTAACATGAGCTTAGGTAAAATTTTAGTTGAGATAATGGTTTTCCCATCAATCAATGAGTTGTGAACAAGAAATTGATCAAGCCTAGCAGACATGCTTACAGCACCCACTCTGTGATTGGACCACGTATAATGCCCAATCTTGGGTTTTAATTCAATCAATTCCCAAACTTGAATCAAATCCTCCAACGTATCATGCACATAATCCTTACCTCGTAGACCTCTTTTTTTTCCATTCGAGGCTAATGAAATGTTAATATCACATGCTAATATTATATTTACAGGAGAATTGGACTCTAGGAAGTCTGATAACGATTTCCAGCATTCTTTTTTTTCAATGTAATTAACTGTCACATAGAGATTAAAGAGGGTGAAAGAGATTTTACTAGAGAAATGATAGAGCTCTGAAAAATATCCAGTGCTGGGTGGCAAACCATTTTTCTAATTGAAAATTCCCTTCACACCATAGAGTTTCTAATCCCCCACAGGTGCCTCCTGCACTAACAGCTTTTCCAGCATTCAGTTTCCATTTATCTTTACTTAAGAGAAGGAGAGCTTCATCCTCAATATTTGTCTCTAGAAGCAAGAGAATTTTAGAGGGGACCATTCTCATTATATCTTTGACTGCTTCAGCTTTGATTGGGTTCCCCAATTCCCTTCAGTTCCAAGAGGCGATCTGCATTACTTACCCAAGTGAGACGGAGTTATTACTCCCTTTGGAGGCATGGTTCTCTTATTCCTTCCATATGAAATTTCAATGATGGAATGGATTCTTTACGTCTTTAGCCTCTCAACCTCATCTTCCCAGACCTCCTTCTTATACTTCCTACCATCCCTTTTGGAGAGCTGCTCAATGGAATCTTCATCAGAAGATCCATAGCTATCAGCTAGCTTCTTACGCGTAATGTCTGCATAAGAAGGGGGAGAGCTAACACCAATAGGAGAAATAAGGGAAGGTTCTCCAGCTGAGAGAGGAACCAATAAAGATGGACCAGCTTGATCCAGAGTTACTGTGTTCACTTCAGATTCCATCACATGCCCATCAAATTGTTGCATTTCACCTTCTTCAAGGATAACTTCCGAAGAGCTAAGGAAAACAAAGTGATTGGAAGGAGCTTTGTAGATATCAACAACTTGAGGAATAGGAGAATTCTTCCCAACAAAAGAGTCACCTTACATGGTTTTACTTTCTTTCCTTTCTTTCTAGGTCCATGATTGGAAGTTCTTACATTTTGGAATTGGGTCCACTGGTCATCTTTCTCATTTTCAATTTCATCTTTTGATTTTTTCTTACAGTTTCAAGAAAAATGGTTGTAACCATGGTAGAATATACATTTGAAAATAATTTGTTCATAATCCAACTCCTGGATATGTGACCACTCTGCAACTGTTCAATTGATTGCCTCAGGCAGGCCTGTCTCCAAATTGACTTCTACACATATTCTTGTGCATGAAAATTGGTCTTTCCTTTCAGCCCTGTCAATATATTTACCAAGATTATTCCCAATGGTTTCAAGGGATTCTGAGTTCCAGCAGTGTAAAGGAAGATGCGGGAGCCTTACCCAAACAGGGACAACAGACGGAACATCTTAAGTGGGATAAAAATAAGGGGTCCACTTGTTCAAGTAGAGCACATAAAGGCTGATAAAGTATGGAATATTTAAAAAGATAAGGTCACGATCCTTTGCAGAGTAAAAAATGAAAACATAAGAACCTCTTCCAACAACATGATTTTGGATGCCATCAAAAACTAAGGGCCTCCAATTTCTCTGCACACAACCATCAATGGCCTTTGGAGAATGCCAGAGGCTAGTGAACTTCTCGATTAGCCCATGTTCAACAATATTTAAGGTCAAACGACAGGTCTGATCAACAAATAATTCTATCGAAGGTATATCAACTTTCTTGATAAATTTATGAACAAGGCCCCCTTTCCTCTTGCCACAAGAAGCAATCAATCTCTTGAAAGCCTCTAGGTCAGGAGGAAGAGGAAGTGGAGGATCCCCACCAGAATCCATAAGAAAAACCACCAAAATAGAGACGAGAACACCTCCAAAGAAGGCTCATAAATTCAGTAGCAGGGAGACCCTAAGCACAGATAGAAAGAACAAAACCACCAAAGAAATTGAGTCCTATCCTTAGCAAGAAGAAAGGAGAGACAATCTCTCCGAGCTTCTGCTACCAAACTGAGTCAAGGGAGGAGCTACTAAAGACAATTCCACCAATCCATGGAAGAACCAAATGAATGTAGATCAGCCTCAAATAAAGAAACTCCATGCAAGCACTAGAACAATAGCCTGCAAATCCAACCAACGACCTATCCTCGAGGCTCTACACAGATCAAGAAAGCATCCAACAAAATATAAAGAGCTTCTTGGAGCTTTTAGTATCTAGTGTGAAATCTAGTAGAACTTGATTTTCTGCTCCTGCAAATATTTCACTAAGAACAAAATGCAGTGGAGAAATCTCCACTCAGTACCATATCAAAGCATAGGAGAAGGAACTCCATGCTGGCTCTAGATCAACAACATGCAACAAAAATTCAGAAACAGAATCCAAAATTTCAAGGACTGCATCGACCTATCCCTTGAGCAACAGGAACCAGCAATTCCTCTAGATCAGCTACACCAAATCAATGGTGACAACATCAACCAAAAGGGTCTCTCGAGGAAGAACCAAATCCTAAGGCTCTTCACAGATCAAGAAAATCTCAAGAAGTATTAAAATCTTCTTGGAGCACGAAAAATGTTAGTTGAGTTTTTGGATGATTAATAGGCTTATATTTAACTAATTACTAACTGTTTATTTATCAAATTATTAATTAAATTTCCTAAAACTTTATTAAAACTAATAAATTTTAATAAAGCTTTAATTATGATCCTATTAGGAATTAGCATTGACACATGTACAAGCCCATTTGAACATAATCAAGAAAGCAAATATGCATTAGCACAATTGGTAAAAAAGATGTAGAAATTAAAGAATGGGTAATAAGAGACAAGAAATGGATATAAGAAGCTAAAATATTAAGAATATTTCAAGTTAGAAAAATATGATTCGACAATCCTGGTGGTACAAAAGCCATTATTCCTTTGGAAAAATAAAGTATCTTAAGACCCAATTATGGAGATAATGCACATATATTAAATATGGAAGGAACTTTGTCTTGATCTTAAGGAGACTTAGAAAACATTTGTTAAAGTTGATTAATATCTTACCTTTTCGATGATTAATGTGCCAAAACGATACTAATGAATATGGTATTTTAGAAGAGTATGAAGGAACTACATTCCATATTACTTTATCCATGACTCCACAATCTAGAAGGAGCACCATGTTTTATTAATTTTCAAGTTATCTGAAGACAACAAGAAAGAAGCTGAATGAGCAGTACCAATTTTGTTACTGAACTCCCAGTTTTGTTCCAAAATGAAGATCCCAACATTAACTCATGGAAACTAATAAGTGAAGCACTCCCAGTTGGACAACATCTATAGTAACAACATTGTAGACACATGTAGTAGATTCGATGCAGATTGAAGATCTACTATTTGGAGTCCTAGTCCTCAAATCTGCATAGCACATCGTTGCTAAAAGCTTATCTCAAGTGATATTACCAAACATGCTTGGCACTAATCACATGAAGATATTTTGGAGAGAATGAATGTAGTAGTTATATTAGATATGCATTTTGATATTTATAGACAGAGCAGAGAAACTAGCAAGGGTAGTTCTCATTTTTGTATGAACTTAATTATGGTTACAGTTTGAAGAAAGACAAATTGTTACAATAATCAACCCATAGTTAGCTACCTTAGACATTAATTAATCCATTTTTGTCTTATTTTCCTAGTTTCCAATATTCCACTCTATGCAAGTTGTCTTCGACATGTCCTAGAAGTCAAAATTGCTAAAACTAAGTCATGGAGTGCTTAGGAAACCTCCTAAAATCCATATTTAGCATATCTGCTTTATTATAGATCTTCCCTAGTGCATATCTTCTTTTTATGCTAAGTTGCCTGCTTTATTGAGATTTATGGCAAAAGGGAAAGTAAGACTAGGTGTAGTTGACTTTTTTTTCCCTCATCATCCTCCATTAATTTCTCCTAATGAAAGCATGTATGAGTTGTCTTTCTATCACTTATTAGATTTCCTACTTGACTTTTCCAATTCGTGAGCCTCTAGGTAGATTTGGAAACTGCTTTATGCACCTATGGGGGATTTGACTAGATTTAGTAAGCCTACTTTTTGACTATTTTGAATGGAATCCTTATGCATTCAAATCTCTCATGTAATTATATATTGCAGCAGCCTATGACTTCATAAGGTTGGCTATTGTACACTTATTCAATACAGATTAGTGTTATGCTCCAATTTCAGTCTCCTTTGTGTGTAAATTTGCATGTTTGATTAGCAATTTTGTGAGTGCGATTATTCTATCACTTGGGTTCAATTTACACATGGTATCAGAGCCTTTGTATATTGATTTCTCTCCTTCCATATTGCTATTGCATGTTTGACATCTTCACTGGGAGAAAATTCGACTGGTTGAAGGGTACAGTTCAGAGCTATCGATCAATCTCGAAAGATCATCTTGACTCCATTTGATTTCTTTGAATGGAAAGCAGAGATGGAGATACTGTTGAGATTGAAGGGTCTCTACAAGGTGACTATGGGAACTGAGGTAGAGCCCAATGAAGCTGTAGAGAAAATTAAATGGTAGAACATGAGGGATGAGGCCTATGGTCTTCTGTGTCTGAGCATATCCAAAGACCTCATCTTCCATCTTGATGGATTGACATCAACTAATGAAGTGTGGGAGAAGCTTATAGATATTTTTGGTAAGACAGATGAGATGAGAGGACATCAAATAAAGAATGAATTGATCTCTTTGAGTCCCAACAGCTTCGAATCCCTGCAACTCTATTTTTCCAAGTTTAAAGCCCTTGTTTTGCAGCTAAAACAATGTGGAATTGAAAAGAAGGAAGAGTAGCTAGTTTTGGCCATACTCTCGAAGCTTGGCCTTGACTATTTAGTGTTTGTTTATACCTTCCATGCCACCAAGTTGATAGCTCAAGCCTGGAAGATGCCTAATCTTGCAGAGTTCATGGAATCCCTCACACAAGAACATGATAAATTGGTGATGATGGGCATGATCAAACCTTCCAAATACCAAGCTTTGGTTGTTGGAGATTCGAGGGTGGATTCAAAAGGAAAGAAGAAAGCTAAGAAGCTACTTGAGAAAAAGAGAGACAAGAACAAGTATCAAGAAGAGCCCCAATGCTCCAAGAAGAACTTCCAGAAGAAGAATAACAAAGGAGAAATGAACAAGTGTGCATACTATAGTAAGGGCTATCATCCTAAAATCTCCTGCATGAAGAAGCAAATTGACATGCTGATGCAAATCCTGGAGAAGAATAACATCTCCCTTCCTGATAGCTCAAAGAAGAGGGAAGGAGGATCAAATTCAAAGGACAAAGAGAGAGTACATGCATTGGTTGCTGGCACATCAATCTCACCTAGCTTCATCATAGACTCTAGAGCTTCAAGACATATGGTTTTGACCAAGGAGGCATTCTCCTCTCTTGACATGTCTAAAGGTTCACCAATAGTGCTAGGAGATGACTCTCTCACTGATAATTTGGGCAAAGGGAGGATAGATCTTAACCATGGTAAGTTCAGTAATGTATTGTATGTTCCAGGTCTTGCCTCTAACCTCTTTTCAGTGTATCATATGATCCACAAAGGGTCTCCAAAGAAGGTCATATTCTCCTTGATGATGTTGAGATCATAGAGATCTCAAATGGTAAAGTCATTGCAAAAGGAGTTGTAGATCACACTTCGAAGGTATACATGTTTTCAAATTTTTTGCTCTACTCAAACCCCTCTTCCCTTCTATTCATGATAATGAGGCAAGCAATCTTTGGCATGAAGTATTTTTCCATCTTAACTATAAGTATCTTTCTAATCTAAGTGAAAAATAAATGGTCATAGGGTTACAAAATATTAAATTTTCCAAGGGATTCTGTCAAGGATGTATCCTAGGAAAATACCCAGAGCATAAATTTGAGAGAGCTAGTCATGAGAGAACCTCTGCACCTCTTGAGTTGATCCACAGTGATGTTGCTGGTCCATTTCCTCATATGTCAATGAGTCAAGCCAAATATGCATTGAACTTCATAGATGACTTTTCTAGGTATTGTTGGGTTTACTTCCTGAAGCAGAAGTTTGAAGTTTTTGGCCTCTTCAAAGTCTTAAAGGCTTTGGTTGAAAACCAGTCTTGGAGGAGACTCAAGATCCTCAGATCTGAAAATGGTGGTGAGTATATCAATTATGAGTTCATTCAATATTGTGAATATGGAGGTATTCAGATGCAACATTCAATCCCTTACACACCACAGTAAAATGGTGTTGCTGAGAGAAAGAACATATCACTGAAGGAGATGGCAACCTGTATGATGGAGGCTAAGACTTTGCCACCAAAGTTTTGGGCCAAGGATATAAACTGTGCATCCTATATCCATAATAGGGTGCCTCATAAACAAATTGATGGTATGAATCCTTTCGAATCTTGGAGTGGGCACAAGCTAGATGTGACCCATTTCAAGATTTTTGGCTCAAAGGCTTGGGATAGAATTCCAATAGAAAAGAGGAAGGCTTTGCAGCCCCAAAGCCAAGAGTGTCTATTTGTTGGGTACTCTAAAGATTCAAAAGGGTACAATCTGATCAACTTAGCACTAACAAATCCTTCATTGAAAGGAGTGTTCAGTTCCAAGAAGAGTCTTTAGCAGTAGTTGAAGTTGGAGAGTCTTCTTCACCACCAGAACCATTGAATGTAAGTGAAGAGACAAATTAGTTTGCTGATTCTGATATGTCTAATAATGATGATTTAATTGCAGATATTGACAGTCCTACAAGACCAAAATGGGCAGCAAATACCATT
Source organism: Pseudotsuga menziesii (assembly GCA_001517045.1). NCBI lineage: Eukaryota > Viridiplantae > Streptophyta > Pinopsida > Pinales > Pinaceae > Pseudotsuga > Pseudotsuga menziesii. Next base: position 290,717 of record LPNX010617991.1, on the reverse strand, counting down.
CATGTAGCTCGGGAACTAGCTGGAAATCCTAGTGATCCTAGGAGGACTAGATCTCAGTTTGAGAGTGCCCTGTGTATGAAAGACCTTTTGTTTGTAGAGAAGTGATATCTAATGGTTGAATCAGACCCAAAGACATACGAATATGTAGCACATGATCCAATATGGAAAACATCCATGAAAGAATAATTCAGATCACTCCAGAAGAACAACACTTGGGAACTGGTTGATCTTCCCTGAGGGAGGAAGCTAGTTCAATGTAAGTGGGTTTTCAAAACTAAGTTTTCTGTTGATGGTTCACATTTTAAATATAATTCAATATTGGTAGCCAAATTATACTCACAAGTACATGGTATTGACTACAATGAGTCCTTTGCACCAATGGTAAAGATGGACTCCATTAAGATAGCCTTAGCCATTGCAGCTTCGAAGCAGTGGGAGGTGCATCACATGGATGTGAAGTGTGATTTCCTGAATGGAGATATTACTGAATATATTTACATGGAGAAACCTCAAGGGTTTTTTACTAATCCATATTTTGTGTGCAGGCTAAAGAAATCATTGTATGGGCTTAGGCAAGCCCCCAGGGCTTGGTATGCCAAGATTGATGGCTTTCTGTTGTCATTGAGTTTTGTTTGATGCAAGTCTGATCCTAATGTTTATTTGAAGTTGATTCATGGTCCTTTGATGATTATTGTCTTGTATGTAGATGACCTTCTGATTACAGGAAGTTCAAAGAAAGAAATTGCCTCCTTGAAGAATGAAATGAAACATGCATTTTCTATGACTGATTTGGGGTTGTTGAGCCAATTCTTGGGTCTCGAAATTTCTCAATCCCAACATGGAATAAAAGTACATCAGTACAAGTATTATTTAGATTTTCTGAACAAGTTCAACATGAAATATTGCAAGCCAAGAAAGACTCCTTTCCTTTCAGGAGTTAAGCTTGAAGAAGCAGGTTCTTCTCCTATGGTAAATAATACACTGTATGGGCAATTGATTGGGTGTTTTCTGTACCTTACACACACTCAACCTGATATTTCTTATGCAGTAAGTGTGGCCTAAATATACATGGATCAGACTCATGATATCCATTGGAGAGCATCCAAAAGGATTCTTAACTTTGTTCAGGGAACAAGAACTCATGGGATCTTCTACAAAGCTAAATCCGATCTTGATTTGATTGGATTTACTGACAGTGATTGGGCAGGTGACAACACAGATCAAAATTCAACATTAGGATATGTGTCCATGATTTTTGAAGGACCAATCATCTGGTCAAGAAAGAAACAAAGTGCCATAGCACTCTCATCTACATAAGTAGAGTACAGAGGAGTTGTAAATGCAGCAACTCAATGTTTATGGTTGCAGAGGATACTTGGTGAGTGTAGCTTCAAATCAGAGTTTTAAAATATTATCTATTGTGATAATCAGAGCACCATTCTAATCTACAATGATCCACTTCAAAGATAGAGAACCAAAAACATTGAGATCCATATGCACTACATCAGATAGCTTGTGCATGATGACACCATTCACCTACTCTTTTGTGCATCTTCAGAACAAGTAGCAGACATCTTCACCAAATTTTTTTGTGAGAAGACATTCAGAAATCTCAAATCACTACCGGGGATTGCTGATCATGCTGTGAAGCATGATTGATGACAATATTTTCAAATTTTGTTTTACTGTCCATGTTTACGGGAGGATTTTCCCACTAGGTTTTTGCCTCTTTCCTTGGTTAAATGGACATGCAGTATGTAAAGGGTGACTAAGCCTTGTTGCTAGGCCCTATAGTTTTCTGATATTTACTCATAAAGTTAGGCTTAAGGGGGGTTTGTAGAATAATCAACCCATAGTTAGCTACCTTAGACATTAATTAATCCATTTTTGTCTTATTTTCCTAGTTTCCAATATTCCACTCTATGCAAGTTGTCTTCCACATGTCCTAGAAGTCAAAATTGCTAAAAATGAGTCATGTAGTGCCTGGGAAACATCCTATAATCCATATTTATCATATCTACTTTATTCCAGATCCTCCCTAGAGCATATCTGCTTTCTCTGCTAAGTTGCCTGCTTTATTGAGATTTATGGCAAAAGGGAAAGTAAGACTAGGTGTAGTTGACTTGTTTTTTGCCTTCATCATACTCAATTATTTTCTCCTAATAAAAGCATGTATGAGTTGTATTTCCATCACTTATTATCTTTCCTACTTGACTTTTCCAATTCATGAGCCTCTAGGTAGACTTGGAAACTGCTTTATGCACCTATGGGGGATCTGACTAGATTTAGTAAGCCTACTTTTGACTATTTCGAATGGCATCCTTATGCATTTGAATCTCTCATGTAATTATATATTTCAGCAGCCTATGACTTCATAAGGTTGGCTATTGTACACTTATTCAATACAGATTAGTGTTATGCTCCAATTTCTGTCTCCTTTGTGTGTAAATTTGCATGTTTGATTCGCAATTTTTTGAGTGCAATTGCTCTATCACTTGGGTTCAATTTCCACATAGATTTGGTTATGTTGAACAATTATTTTTAATTCTAATGAAGACATTTACTTCTCTATTTTACGGAGCACTCTTTCATTCCTGTATCACCTTGGATTAGGTCCCATCCAAAGGTGACTACAAGAATCTTTGTGTTAAATTAGATTTGATGTTTAGGTATGAATTATTAGTAGAACAGAGAAAAAAGATGATTTACTACAATTTGTAGAAGACTTTCCTTATTTAATATAGAATAGATTTAATGCATTGTTTCCTGCCATTTTAAATTCTTTTTATTTATTATGCAATTTGATCTCATTTCTTTTTGCATGAGATGTTATTACCAATCCTAGGCAGAGAAAAACATGGGATCAATGTGTCGATGGTAGGGTATACTGGGAATCATTTCAAAAGGTTCAGTAAAAACTAGGTGAAAAGATTCTTAAAACTTGTCTCTAAAGACAATTGCCAAAGGATATGTGTCTAATTGAAGGTGGTATTCACTGACACGATGCCACTGATAATGGACAAATTCAGAATTTTAGCACCCAAACAGAATCCATATAGTATGGAAAGGCCCAAAATGCTACTTGAAAACTGGTTCCAAGTTGTCAAAACAAAGTGTGACAAATGGCGTGTTCCCCAATCAAGCTGATCTAAAATTTCAGGATATTTTTAAGAAAATATTGCATGCAATGAAATTTATTATTAAATACTCTTAAACAAAATTTAAAAATTGAAATATAAATGCTTAAACATCCACACATAAGCAAATAAACAGAAAGAAAACAATGAAAATGATATCCAAGAGATGATAATAGAGTTCACCCCTCTTGGGCTACGTCTCCGGGCCACTTCCAATGGGAAGGTTGATCTTATTAAGTCTTCAAAGTTACAATAATGGGTTTCTGGAACCACTTATATTTTTTGTTAGTCACCAACAAAAAAATATAAGTAAACCACTGTGATCCTCTCGAAATTTCAAGAAAAACGAGTATAAACTCGACCAGGTTTGCCTAAGGTTTCCTTTGGCACACAAATCAAGAAAACATTTCCCTGCAACTGTATAGATTGTATGGATTCCCACCTCGATAAGAGAGCCCATTAATGCATGTACAAAACTTGGGATATGTGAATCAATTATACCTTAGGATCTATGCATAAACGACTCTGTACCATCTCAGGATTTGTGCATAGGCTCTATACCCTCGTCTGCCAAAAAACCTGTCCTTCGTGGTCAAAATTTGTGGTTTACTATAAATTTTTTGGGTAGTTTTTGGGGAACAAGAAAAAGGTCCACGTGCCCTCCCCCCCATTCATGCTTGCAAAATATTAACGAGTTTTTTTCATGACTTAACCAATGAATGGGTCGTAGCCCAATGGTTCGCACGTTGGTGCTATGGGGTAGAGGTCCTGGGGTCAAACCCGTGGGCCCTCTCCCCAACCTTAGTGATTTTGATATATGGTGGATATGTATTTTGTTGGTGGACTATAGTGTTTTCTTGTGGTCATAAGCTTGCGGTGGAAATATATCATATGGTAATGGTGGCATAGTTTGGAAATATACTAGGAATTGCCCCCAAAAAAGGTGCAAAAATATGCTGATAAGTTACATGTCCAGTTTTAAAAATAATTACAAAGTTTGTACTATGCAAAGATTGCAATTAACTGCTAACCTAATGGCTTTGATACTTTTAGTGTACATATTCAGAGATCATTTATCCTCTCTGCACTATAGCTCGTGCTTTTGAAAAAAGCTAATTGCAAATGCAACATTGAAATGCTTTGTGTTGATTGTTGAACCTTTCTAGTCTACGCCCTTTATTTCTATGTAGTTTAGGCTCTTTCCTGTTTCACCTAAAGTTCATAGAACTGCATCATAGTTATCTACTAAGCAACTTAATGGTCAGCAAATTTCTGAATAAACCTCCCAAAAAAGGTTTTTGTAAAGCATTCTTCTGTTTTATTTTGATAAACCAGTTTTCCTTGTACATCTTCACTTGAGTTGTGTTGATTAGTTCATGTCTATTGTCCTTTTGGTTACGGAATGTCTAAAAGGGTATAATACTTTCAAGGTTTTCCCAATCTTAAGTTGGAAAAAATCATTAAGTCTCCATAAGTTTGACTGTCACTCCATGGGCATGATAATGCTGATTTGTTTTATGGAAGAAAGCAGAGACTGATTTTTAGCCCAGCAGAAATGTTGAAATTGATTTTAAACATTATCTACAAATTATAAAAAATGTTGATTTTTAGCACTCCATCCCAACTGCTAAGCTAGCACAACAGACCGTTTTAAACATTATCTACAAATTATAAGAAATGTTGATTTTTTGTCAGATGTAATAGTGATAGGAGATATGAATTATTTTGAATAAAGAATGTTTAGTACAACTACACAAACTAGAATTTGGACTATGAATGATTTCCATTGTAAGTATGTATTTATAGGGTCCTTAAGATTTTAGGAGTAACAACAAATTTTATATTTTCAAAAACAGGGATAAAAAACATGTACTTAAAACAATACAAATTTCAGCCACTTCTAGTGTTTAAATATAATCTAGCATTAAAAACATATATCTTATATAAATTTAATTAAAAAAAATAAAATTACAATTTTAAAAATAATAATAATAATAATAATAAATCTAATATGAAAAAAAAATCAATATACAAATATTACTGGTTTTCTAATAAAAATATATTCCCCTATCAAAAGAATTATAGAATTCAGGCAAGTGTTAAGAAAATGTGGTCTACAAATATGTAGGCATTATTTTCACTTCTATAAACTCCCCATTAAAGAATTGTTATATATGTAGTTGAGCTAAACAAAATGCTACAAATTGCATAATCATATATCTTCTACTCTGATTTTGAAAGAAATCAAGTTAATTTCGATTGATTGGCACCAGATGATCCCTTTCCAAGATACTGTTGATAATATTCCTCTGGTCTGTAAAATTTCTTTGCTGGAAGGATCTCTGTCACAATATTTTGTGCACCAACTTTTGGTTACTTTCCATTGATTCCAATGCAGCTCTTTCCTACTCAGCTTAATAGGAATATATGCCAGATCTGTATTGATTACATGAGCCTTTTGCTGAAATGAAAACCTCAACATTTGACTAAACCCAGGAAACAACTGAGACCACATTGTGAGGATATGCAAGATTGTATGATATATCTAGTAAGTTGAATAACCAAGAGCTTCAATCGTATAAATCTTTCTGTGCTGGCAGCAACATACATGTTCAGTGTAGATAACTATGTCAATGTAACATAGGCTGAACAAAATGTAAACAAATAAATTGTTTGTTTCTTATAATCAAATCCATCAAAATTGGTACACTCTAGTTGTTACCATCATCACCAAAATAAATAAATATGATATGTATTATAAGTTAATCTCAACAAACATCTTACCTCATGGAAACAAAATGTAAACAACAAATAAATTGTTTGTTTCTTATAATTCAATCCATCAAAATTGGTACACTATAGTTGTTACCATGATCACCGAAATAAATAAATCTGATATGTATTATAAATTAATCTCAATCTAGTATGGAATCTTTTGGAATATTTTTTCTTTACATTTGGTAATCGGGCAACATCAAACCCTCTTTACTTTCATAAAATCAAAATTCAGATTCGTTCAGGATAGAAAACTGTGTGAAACCATGAAGAATTGAGAATTCTGGGGAGGTTGGAATACTGGAATAAATCATCCATGCTGTCTATAATTGATTTAAGTCTTAAATATTAGTAAATCCATGCCGTGCCAAAAGAAAAATAGCACATCTTTTTTTTAAGAGTCCAGCTACATAGGTATACGGAAACAGACTGCTAAGGCACAGTTCCCCCACCCTAGATTACGCGGCCTTCACCTAAATCCTTTAAAATCCAAAAAAAAGGGTATCAATCAGCCATCATGGATATAGGATATGATTTGTGGTCAGAGAATAAAACATATGATATGTATTATAAGTTAATCTCAACAAACATCTTTCCTCATGGAAACAAAATGTAAACAACAAATAAATTGTTTATTTCTTATAATTCAATCCATCAAAATTGGTACACTATAGTTGTTACCATGATCACCGAAATAAATAAATCTGATATGTATTATAAATTAATCTCAATCTAGTATGGAATCTTTTGGAATATTTTTGCTTTACATTTGGTAATTGGGCAACATCAAACCCTCTTTACTTTCATAAAATCAAAATTTAGATTCGTTCAGGATAGAAAACTGTGTGAAACCATGAAGAATTGAGAATTCTGGGGAGGTTGGAATACTGGAATAAATCATCCATGCTATCTATAATTGATTTAAGTCTTAAATATTTGTAAATCCATGTCGTGCCAAAAGAAACACGCCACATCTTTTTTTTAAGATTTTAGCTACATAAGTTTACGGAAATAGACTGCTAAGGCACAGTTCCCCCACCCTAGATTACGCAGCCTTCACCTAAATCCTTTAAAATCCAAAAAAAAGGGTATCAATCAGCCATCATGGATACAGGATATGATTTGTGGTCAGACAATAAAACATTTATTGAAAAGTTGAATGCATCATGAACAATTTACTACTGCACTTTTGGATGTAAGAGGTGTTGTTAATGTTTGAGGCTTTGAGGCTTTGATATCAGTAATGTGGGCTTCTCTTTGTCTCCTACAATTCCAACATTGTGATTCCATCTATGAATTCATGCCAACATGCCAAGAGAGTAATAGATAGAATAGTTGATAATTTGACGAATCTCAATCGTGAAGGAGAGGCAAGTTTTCAAGCTAAGTAAGAAAGAAATTGTTACCACGTAAGTTGTACTTAGTGGTTTTTTTTATCAAGTGAGCCTGGTGAACTGGACAAGGATAACTTGTTCGGACTTCAGAGAACCTTCATTCTTGCTTCTAGGAAGCTTTGTTGTACTATATCACATGTTCATACCCCATGGGGGAATTGTAATAAATGTTCTAGCATGATAGTGTCTGTAAAAGACTCGGTCTCTTAGACTTTATTTGTCAATCCGATCAGCCCAGGGTGTTTTTTCCCTTGGTTATTATTGGTTGTTGAATAAACAACTGATAATTTCTGAGTTTTTCACTCCATACCTCCAAAGTTGGGGTGGTCAGCTTGGCATTTAGGCTTATTAAGGTTATTAGAGTCTATTTGTCAATGTATAAACATGATAGACATCATGGTTGAGTCATATGAACATGTCTAAGTCCCCCTAGGTTTTTTCAATTTTTCAATTTTTTAGTTTTTTCAGTGTTTTTTATTAAAATTTAATTTTTCCAAAACTTAGGCTATTTTTTAATAGTTTAATTGGAAAAATTGATTTTGTAATAAAAGTGGGCCAAATAATCAGTTTCAGTCATGTAGGTGCTCATTTTCAAGCTAAGAGCACCATGTAAACCCATGGACCCACTATTTCCTAGTTTTGAGTGATTTTCCATCACCCAGGTCAGAAAGCCCCAAAAATCAATTATTGATGATTTTAATTAATAAATTGATGAATAATGGAGCAAATCCAAAATCATAGATCAGTGGATTCTCAGCCGATTTGATTGAAATCAGTCAGATCTTAAGCAGATTCACTGGATCTGACAAATCCTTGACTGAAGGAGGTGATCAAATCAGATCCAGAGTTGTTCTTCAGCATCCTTTATGGGGAATTTCACCCTCCCTCTCTCCTCCACACGTTTTTGGCTCATCTGGATGAGTTTTGGTGGATGCTTCAGTCAACAAGTTGAGGTGTCAGTCAGATCAGCCTCCCGATTGACAGTTGCACTCAGTGAGACTCAGATCTGGCTCAGCTAGACATAGATCAGGCATTGGTGGACTCTCCTTCAGCTGATTTGATGTGTCTCCTTGGGATTTGCACCCCCCCTGGGCTAGATCTCCTAGTTATTGTATATATCCAAGCACAACAACCTCTTCCAAGCTAGTTAGAGTTGGATTGAAGGGCTTGCTATTGTAATATTGTTGTAATCTTTTGATTGTTGGAATAAAGAAGCTTTGTAGGATAAATGGTGTAATGCTCTCATGTGTGTCGATTAAGCAATGTCTTACGGCTATTGATGTTGCCGGCTCTTCTCTCAATTTCTGCATCTGAACCCTGTCTGGCTTGAATGATTCAGCTGAATCAATAGGAGTATAGTTGGGCAAGTAAGGTTACTTGTTTTTTTTATATCTGATAGAATATATGTTTGAATATGTAGATTATACATGTTTAATAAGTTTATTTGCATGTAAATTTTGCCTCTTTTTCATATATATATCCAGATCTCATGAGGTTTCGTGCAGGATTGTGTGTTTAGCTTTCAGGTAGCAAGGATTGGACGAGTTGTGGATCTAGTTTGACTCCACTATACATCCAAAAAATTTATGAAGGAATTGCCCCTCTGTATTCCACTAACAAGTTTCCATTGCAGATCCGTCCAACAATGGGCCTTTCCCCTTCTCTTCCTCCTTTCTTTAAAAAATCAATCTTTCGGTTACCTGTCTCTTCCTCTTATGATCAGATCTAGTTCTAATAACTGAATATATATTATTAGATCTAGTTTATAAGAGTCTTTCTACTTATATCTATAATTTTATAAAGAATATCATTTCATATAGATAGATCCAGGTGTAGGAATTTCCTTTTTTGGAAGTAGCTAAAGCATAGATCTAAAGCTTGCTCATAAGGTAGTTTCTTTTTCATTCTTTAAAGATTCATATTCTGCAATAAAGTGCACATCTTATTGGCTTCCCAAACAGCAAGCCAATATCCCAAGGAAAGCTTGCTTTCCTTGGTTCCTTTTTGCATAACTAGATTACCCCATTTTAACAAGTTTTAACTTAGTTTTTTTTTTGTTAAAAGTAAGCTGACCCAAAGGTACTTTCAGAGTGTTTTTGGGCATATTTTAGTCTAATATGATTGCTTTTTTTTATCAGTTTTGACAGAAAATAAAGGAAGCTTATGTTCGAAAGTGGCCTCAGGAGCGTTCAAATCCTCCCAGAGGTCTCCCATTTGACTAAAACCTTTAATTTTCACACTTTGTAAGCTCTTGATTTCACTTCGTATAAGGATCAAGAGGAATTATATCAGTTCTCTGATATTGTAACCACTTTTAATAATAATAAAAAATTGAATAGGCTCTTTCTAGCCCATTCCCCATCCTCCCTGGGGGGATTTGTGTCCGTGTCCTTTTTTTGATTTCGTTCATATTTTGTAATCTAGAGTAGCATTAATCTATAGGGTAGTATACTTTGACATAAAATCAATTCCATATTCCATTTTTATTTTTTTTAAATTAACTTTAATACTTACCCCACGAGCCTCCTTTGAGCCTAAAGGTGAAGAAAGGTTCGTGGTAGTCTAATTAGAAAATTGTGGTTTTCTCATCTTTTAGGTTTTGTTTTTTATCATCTTTTGTTTCAATAAGAATTATAAAATTAACCCCTCCTTGATTCCTCGATTGAGATCCACTTGGATCGAAAGAGGTTCCTGGAGGATTTTCTTTTAACAAGAACACCCATTGTAAAATTTACTAAAATTGACAAGACTCCGGTGTGTATGCTCTGCACTTGGCTGCGGTTCATCTGATCAGTCAAGCTGTATCAAAATCACTTGAGTGAATAGTATAATTAGGACTCACTCTCCCAAATTAACAAACCAACAGGTGAAAATCCAACACCTAGATCAAACCATCACAGTGGCAAAATACCCAAAGGAAGCGGGAATTTCTGAAAAGTGACCTCAGGGCACCGATCTCTGTCACACCCTAATGGGTGCGTTATGAAAAATATCCCTAGAGAATCCATTCAGCCCACATATTCCTTGCAGGTAGCCATGAAGGTTTAGTTTTGGACATACTCCAAGTACTCTCGAGTATATCTGGATTCCACCTCTTCGCCTAATTTTAATCAACTCACACCTCAAATTTAACTTAAAACGTACCAAGAGGCAATTGCAAAACATTCACTCCAAGCACATGCAAGTACATTGATTCTATTTTTTGACTCCATTCTAAGGCACATGTTATTTTCTTGCTTTATATATATATATATTGTGTCTCAGCATTGTGCTTTCGTGTGTTCATTTTTGTATCTTGTCATCTTCGATTGTCTATAGTTAAATTTCAAACTCCTAAGTAACTCATTCAATTTAACATCACCACACTAAGTAATTATCCTTATTAACAAAATAGGGTCTACCCCCATTGGCTTCGTTAGGAGTTGAGCCTAAATGGAGGAGTCAAGAACAAGGTGACAGCGTTGACTCGAGACTTGCCCCTAAAGGACACACTGAGTGGCTTGAATATTTTTGCCATGTGACCCAGGTGTGTGAAAGGCAACAACACTTTTTGGCGCCATTTCCGGGGATAAATATTTTTATTCCCGAGTACGACTTAGCTTAACTTTTTTCTAAACAACTAAAAACATAAAAACTTTTGATTGATCTAGTCTTTGAAAAACATAAAAATTAAAACTCGATCCATTAGGCGACTCCACTGTCTAATATCTCTTCAATAATTTCTACCCAAAGAAACTGCCGACAATTATTCAATCCTCTCCCTGATCTTGAAGGGTTTATTAGGGAAATATTGAATAGGCAGACTTCTCATAGAAACCTTGAAGATTTAGGAGACCAATCCCTCTCAGATATCCATCACATATTTGTAGAGAGTCATGTTCACTAATCTCAAGAAATGACGGAATTTTTCAAACCCCTTGACTTTTCTCAGATAGTAGGTAGTCCTCATGACATTCCAAATGATGCTATCAAGAAGCTCCCCATATTTCAGGGCAATAATTCCATCACTGCCAAGTCTCACCTTCAAAATTTTGAAAAGCACCTGGTCAGTTATTGCAATGATGCTGCCCATGACCATGATGATGTCAAAATGATGCTCTTTGCTTTATCCTTGGAAGATGATGCTGAAGAATGGTACTTAGACCAAGATGATGATTCATATAAAAATATTAGTAAATTCCTAGAGGGTTTTAAGAAGAAATGGGGGGAAAAGAAAGAACCAAGACATCTACTTGTCGCCCTCCATAACATAAAGAAGATGGAGAATGAAACCATTGATGAATTTAATACTAAGTTTAGGCATGTGGTTGCAGACCTCCCTAGAGAAATCAAGCCAAGGGATGCCTCCATTCTCATATATTACATTGAAGCTTTCGCTGGTGATTTGAGGTACCAGTTAAAGGACAAAGAGCCGACCGATCTAAAAACTGCTCAGGAATTGGCCTAGAAAATAGAAAAGAATATGCAGTCTTCAGGAAAATCCAACATTCCAAGTTACACTAGGGGAAACACTTCATACAACGAAGAAAAGGGAAAAGCCTTTGAATTATAAGAAAAGGGAGCCTCTAAAGATCCCATGGAAAAGGTAACAGACATGATAAAAGACTTGGTTACTAGTCAAAACCAACTTATGATAGATCAGTCTGCATAATTGAATCCTATGCACAATAGAATAATCACAATGGAAAGAAATAATGGACCTAGGAACTTTCAGCCTAGGTAGAATCAGATGTATCAAAAGAAGTTTCCTCAACAAAAGATTAGGATTCCAAACATGTTAGACTCAGCTAACATGGTAGAAGAAGTAATTCCATGGTGTAAACCCTATGAACAATTCCACCAAGAAAGCACTTGTTATGTTGCAAATCAAGTCATGGAACATGGACTTCCCGAGGTCAGTAATTAGGAAACAAATTCAAGCGAGCCTGGTCATATATACATGGTAGGCCAAGCCTACTGTTTGTTACCATCTAAATAGTACAAGCCTGAGGATGAAACCATTGCAGAATTTTATAGTGAAACTTATGATGAAAACTGTAATATACATGATGGGACTCCTATGTGTTCTCCATATAATGATGACAATCTGGAAGGTTTACTACCTTGTGACCTTTTTTTTGAAGATGAGTATGAAAATGAGGACAAGTATAGCTTGGAGCATGATACAAGTGACGAAGACTCCCTTATCCTCGATAAAGATGTTAATGAGGAGTCCTGGACATTCATGGAAAATCCAATCTGTGACATGAATAAAGAGGAAAATAATGAACCAGAAACTTTTGATGGTTTTGTTGATTTTTCTGTCTATGGCATATCTAAAGGAGATAGCATGGACCATGTGGCCTTGGGAAACTTTGATATGAAAAAGGAGCATGCAGTTTATCCATATGATCATTCAAAGTCATATCATGCAGAGCCACACAAAGGTATCAATAATGAAGACATGGAGAAGTGGTGTTGTGAAAAGACAGATGTGATGCAGTTATTAGAATATCAGTCTCAACTATCATCTTCACATATAGAGTTTCCTCATGACTTTGTGCCGCTTGGGGCTTATATAGTGAATTATCATCCGGTAAGCCTTGATGATCAGTATGATGGTGTAGTCAATCTGCCTCATCATTCCGATTTGTACATCAACCCTGTCCAATCATGGATAGAAGTAGCCTACGCAAGCACTTACCAGTTTGGGAGGAAGTTTGATGACATTATTCATGCCTATGATTTCCCATCCATCTCTCCCCTTTCAGATCATCATGCAGGTTTGCATTTTCTGAATAAAGTATCCTTACTTTGGCTGGTAACCAAAGACAAGGAATTTTTTTTTATGTTAATAAAATTCTTAGGTGGTTACATTGGATTTTTTATTACACTTAACCCTTTTTATATCACGCTTAGAGTAGGAAAATAAGCTCTTTGAAAGAGAGCATTTACTTTCTGTAATTCTATTTTATACTTAGCTATAATAAAACTTTTCTTATTTTAGTTAGTTACATTTATTTTGTTTAATTAAATCAGCTTAATGGTTCATTTGGTTTTTTATGTAAAGCTTGTGCTACTAAGGTTTTTTTTTGTCAAGTTTTTTTTTTGTCAAGTAAAGCTTATGCCTTGACTCGAGACTTGCACCCAAAGGACACACCAAGTGGCTTGAATATTTTTTCCACATGACCCAGGTGTGTGAAAGGCGGCAACAGAAATCATTATGAATTTATCACTGTAATCATGTTAGCAAAGCACAAGGAAAACATTACCATGGTAAAGGCTATGTGCAAAGGCATGATTACCCTACAATATATGAGTACCCTTTCCTAGTTGTAGTAGATAAAGAAACTCCTGTAAAAGCCAATAAAAACATTGCATTAATCGACAGCTATATTAGCATTCTAAAGAGTTCACAAGTACTATTGCTGCAAAAACCCAACTCAGGAAGGCTTGACATACCTGAGTAATCATTGAGCTTGGCTTCCCATACTGCTACTATAGGTCCAGTATCAACATTGTCAAGCAATTCATGTCCTTTCTTTTCCAGATCATTCCAAACACGCACTATCAATGTCTTCTTGCTGTGGTTGTATGCAAATAACCCAGAAAAAAAACACGTTCCTTAGTAGGGGACTTTACTACAACACTGACATCAAGGGTTTTTTTCAGAAATTTTGAGCACAGGTATTTACAACAATAATGCAGGAGTAAAATAATATAAAACTAACAACAAATGTCTTATATGTGACATGCAATATCCATTACTTGTCTTGACCATTACTCCAATTCTCTCTTCAGAACCACATGACTAAAAATCCTTTTTATTTAAATTATTGCAATTTTTATAAGCATAAGCAATGAAGAAAATAGTAGTAAACCTCACCTTTCATCTGCAAGTGTAATGTCACGCTTGGGGATATATTAATTGTTTCTTTTATGCTTGATGCTTAGAATTGGAGATACAGTTTGAACAACTCCAATGACATCTGCAAAAAATACGCCAGAAAAAAAATTCAAACATGTGATCAAAAGTCACCAAAAAGGAATGTGAAATGTTTAGTGATAGAAAAAAAGACTTTTATTATTTACATTGATGGACACTCACCAACAAGATCCCTTGAATTGACATATGGATCAATCTCATCCACTTGACAAAGCTATGTTTATATTTTGGGATATGGACCCCTTCCTTGACTGCTTCTTCAACTTTTGAATTTGCATGCAATGTCATCTTGTAATCATTTGCTACTATTTTGAATTTTCTTATTTTCCACTTGAATGGTTACTTTTGAGACATAATAGACCTTTCCCAATTCAAACTTATTCTAGAACTTATCTGTAGCTTTCCTAAACATAGTTGCCTAAATTTGAGTGCCCTGGAGCAAAAGAAGAAAAACAATCAAGTGGATAACACTTATTAGAGTTGTTATAGACTTATTGTATAATCAAAGTATAGAAACCAATTAGAACCAGTCAGTCACAACTAGCTTAGAATCAAAGTATAGACACCAATTAGAACCTACAACACATATCAACTTCTTACAAAGACAAATAGTATACTCCTTTTTATGTTCAAGTTTGGTTTTTTCTCAATGCTTGAAGGTGAGACTTCATTTACTCATGAAAGAAATTCTGAGTTAAGCATCAAAATATACGATATGGAATAAAGACCAAGAAAAAACACATATTTGAAGAATAGCTAAGATATTTCTATCAAAGTCATCTGGGTTACCAGAAAGACAACCTCATCAAGTGGTAGCAAAGCGAGTCCATTTTCATCATCTACAGTTGCAGGTGAAGTAGAATCTCACAAGGTACCTGCACAATATAGAAAATGATGCATATTAAGCAAAAACCCTTGTAGTAAAACATAGGACAAACTTGAGTAACTTCAGCGCATTACAATAGAAACATTACCAACAATATTCACCCATTCATATTCAAATTCTTTCTAGCCACTACAACACAACACACATAAGCAATTTAAGCCTTTTAGTGTGCACGCAGGTAGGTCGAAGTCAGCTTAAAGGAATAATGGCTATTTATTTCACTTGTGATGGGATAAGTTCCCCTAATGCAAGTGAAAATAAGAAACTATTGCTATGACATGAGCGCACTTTTGTGTGGACATTTTGCAAGAATTTTTTGTTGTTTCAATCAAATATGCATAAGAAGTTATGCAATGTATGTTTAATGGTTGGTAATAAAAAAAACCAACTTTCAAAGTACTATTTCTTACAAGGTTGATTCAATAAAACTAATTGATTTTGAAGTTAGAAGAAACATTACCTCATATTGGTTTGTAAGAATGTATATGATCTTGGAGAGCTCCTTAAGAAACTGAAATTCTTCCTCAATCTCTTTGGTGAGGGCTTCGGCTGCATCATAACTCTAATTGCTAACCCTATTTTCATTTGTTTGACCAATGCATTGTTTACTTTTTCGTTGTATTTATCAAGGCATCCCTTGACACACTACTTGAAGGCACCATTATAAAGGCGATGGTGATCATCTGTTAACACCATACCTCAGTTGATATGTACAATGGGGGCGTGGTTCCGTTGATAAAAAAACACGTACAACTCATTTACATTAAGATAGTATATAAACATGATTCAATGTAGATGTTAAGCAGCATGAAGCAAAAAACTTGGAATGTAAGTGCTAACGAAGCACAAGAACAAATATCTCACCATGAAATGGCCTTCAAGGATTCTCATAACATCTTTCAGAGTGACTGTATTAATGTATTGATATGGAGGCAAACAAGTGAAATAATGTATATTGGATAGGAGGGTTTGAATTTGCATTTGTAACTAGAAAATAAATACAAAGAATAAAAATCATGGATTGAATATACCTCTTTGTTGGTAACAGTTTATTCATCCATATTCAGAGGCGAGCAGCTGAAAAGCTTGTTTGCAATGAATTGGCAGGAAGAAATGATGACGAGGCAAAATGAAGTAGGTGTAGTTGTAAATGGAAAAAAGGAGTGAAAAGTTGTAGTAAAAGCTAATATGTACAGACCATTTTTGTTTGTATTTTGTAGATGATAATAGTAACAGAGCATATACTGTCTTATGGACAGCATTTAAAATGAACAAGTCATAAGAACAACAACATTGTAGTTGCATAAAAGTGGAGGGAAATTATATGTACAACTTTAAGAACATGGAAAAACAGGTGTTGTAATTGTCCAGCTGAAATATGTGCAGGTAGCATCAATTGCAATAGGGCTTGAAATAAAGGAAGCAAAAGGCATTAAAATATGGCATTAAGAGTCACACTATTCAGAGCACATGAACAGAGTGGTGCTGGTAAAAATAAAAATATGCTTTTTTGCTCAATTCCTATGTCAATGCAAAAATATATAGGATGATGTAGTGAACAAACAGTAGTACAAAATGAAACCAAGCATTCATAAGATGACAACTAATGATGATATATAATAATAGAATAATTTCATGAGCTAAGTTGATAGCAACTATAACATGAAGGGACACAATATTGATTTGAAAGCAGTGAAAGTGAATAAAACAATAATATGACTTGTTTTACCAATTGCACATCTAGATAATCCTTAAAACACTTGGACGAATAAAAAATTAATAAACAAACATTTCATGTAAAAATATTGACAGTAAAATGATCACACGAGTATGAAGGTGAAAGTGCTTTTAAATAGGTAATTACATCTCTAATGAAATATATTATAGTCTGCAAATAAGTACATTTTGTAGTGGTAAAGTTGAATTACACCCATAGAGAATTCAAAGAGTAATAAAACAGTGTTGTTTGAAATGTAAAGCATAGAGTAAGGAGCAGAAGTCATGGTAGTAGACACATGTAATTTGTACAATGTCTATATAGAGAGAGACGTGGGGCGTAAAGAAGTTCATGAAACACATGTAGGGAAAAACTGGGCGTAAGGAGAGGCAAAAGGGAAATTCACAAAGTACGAGTAGTCAATCATATATGTAGGTGGGGGAAGGACAATGACAACACCATGCGTAGTTTATTTGTGAAGCTAGATGGGATTTCCGAATTATCAAGTCTTGACGGGCCATGCGCATAGTATCCCTTTCATGCATATGGATCATGCATGGAAGGAAGGCTTTCAGGTCTGATAGAAGTGTGATAGTTAGGTGGATGTAATTGAATGAAAGGGCGGAAGTTTATTGGAAGTGTGCTTGTATTTGTTGAAGCGTTGCTTGTTCTTCCTTGATCTATTGGCAGAAGTTGGAAAGTATGTTGAGATATCCGATATCCATGTTTGTTGTTGTAGGGCTATAAGTGAAAGACAATGAAACATTATAATATTTACATATTAAAAGCATATAAATTAAATAAAAGTAAAGGTGAATGTGTAAAATGGAAGTTATGTTGTTGAGTGAACATGTAAGACAATGGTTGAAACATCTTTGTTTTTTCCTATATGTATGTGAAAATAAATGAATACAAATGTGCAGGAAAGTGTGCTTTATTTAAAGTAAAAAAGGAAAAAACACGAGCAGTAAGTTGTACTTGCATGTGTGAAAGCTACTATAAAAATGTGTTTGCAAGCGCTGAAATTTCACAAGGCAATATAATAACCATGCACACAAGTCTTGGTCCAATGTCAAAAGTGTGATTTAGATCAATAGTATGTTATATGAGAAATAAAGATCTTGGACATGTTGATTATTACTTTTGTAATTAGGTAATTAGAAGGAGGGCTAAAGCTATGTTGATGTTAAGTGGGTTGTCATTTTTTGGTTCATGTTGAATTGTGTTTTGTGGAACTTCCCTAAAAACAAAATTGGGTTTCATGTGCCAAAGATACTATATTGTGCGTTTGAAAGGGATTGTTTTTCTTAAGGCATTGGTATATTAACCATACAAGAAAATATTGTTCCAATGGTAACATTGCTCTTGAGATCAACAATAGATCCTAGGATAGAGTGCAAGGATAGCATCCACTGATCAATATGTGGAGCAAGTTCAGGGAATTGGCGTCACCTATAAATGTCCCTATCTGCCATCACCAAATGGAATTGTTCAAAAATTTAGAGTTTAATATTATAAGTAATTCTCAACCGTATAAGTAATTCCTCACTACGGTCACAAAGAGGATTTGGCTAGAGATGTGAAAGTAGTTCAAAGCATCAATGGTTTTTGCTACACCTTGAACCATTTTCATTATGGTGTAAGAATATGCAAACCTAGAATAGGGTTGCATAATGGTTTGTGTTATCTGATAAAGGGTAACACACTTGAAGAAATGGATATTTGATAACAAAGGACAAGTTATTATTGTGGTCATCATTAAGAGGGCATGGAGCTATGTAGTAAGAGTGCATGGCGAGGTTGATCATTTTGGGTTTGATTCCTATGACGTAGCATCTCCAAAGGTTTTGCACTATTCACGGTTGTCTCTAATTGGCTTATTAAATGGTATGAAGACCATAGAGTGTATAACTGTGATAGGAAACTTGCATGCATGTTGAAGAGTACCAACATTGAGAACCATAATTTAGGCAATGTTGTTTGTGGTTTGAGGCAGTAAACCACAAAAGTCAAATTGATTCCATATATATCTCTAAAGGCAATGTGTTTAGTTCTTCATGTACTACATGTGAAAGAGTATAGGTCTTATGAGGTTTTCTTATTTATATTGTGCATGCAAGACAATGATGTAGTGTAAAGTGTATAGTAGAAGGTGATAGTGAAGACCAAGGTAAGTGACTTTTGGTGCACGTACAAACGAAGGGAGATAGGAAAGTGAAACAAATCCATGATTGCAGGAGGTGTTTTTGTATTTTTTTTTTTTTGGGGGGGGGGGTGGTGGAAAGCAATGGCAATGTGATTTTGTATTAAAAAAATGAGAGTGGGGAAAAACTTGTATATGAAACAAAAGAATATATATGTGTTGTGTTGCATGTATAAGGGAGATAAGATGAAGCATTGCATGAGTATAAAAGATATAAGCAAAAGAATTTAGGTTTGTTAATGGACCTGACTTGCAGTAGACTTAGATGCAATTAAAATTCCTCTTGCTTTCGGCATTGGACGCAAGCGCTATCTTGCATATGTGCATAGCGAGAAAATGAGAATGTTGGAGTTATGCATAGGTCACAAAGATGCCCGACTTTAGAAACAAAAGTAAATGTAAGGCCTTGGAGATTAATGTTGCCAATGTCAATTGTTACCTTTTGTAAGGTCATGCCTTGTGCTTTGTGGATTGTTAAGCCCCAAGCCATGCGAAGTGGAAGTTGCCTGCGAGAGCCCCTTGTTACAGGTAATTTTGGCACATAGTTTGGGTTGGAATTATCCCATGGTGGGCCCTTGTAATGCATAAAATTAACAACAAAAAACAAATGAAGGTTGGGCGGAGTAGTAATAGTGTTGTAGAGGATTGTAACAACTTGGCCAAGAGCTCCGTTAACAAGGCCTGCCTCGACCCATAGGTTTGTGGTAAGCATAACTTGTTGGCCAATGGAAAGTAGAATGGTTAAAGATGTTCATCTTCTGTTGCTAACATTGATGGTTGCTTTCTTATTTCTGCTAAACAATGTGCAATTGGGGCATTTAGTTGTTTAAGCATTTGTTTGTTATGAAAGGAAACCGAATTGCTAGTTGAGAAAAAGTGGGTGGAATGTTCAAATGTGTGGTTCTCATGTTGCGAAAGAGAAGAATACGTCCTTGACATGAGAAGGTTTCAGTCAGCAATAGTTGGTGTTGCATTTTAGAGGTTGAGAAGGAGGATTCGGAATGCAACTTGCACAGGGTTGTCGCCTTGTTGATGGAAAACTATGGAGAGTGTTACAAATGTGGTGAAGCTATGCCAAGGGATGTTCCCATGTGATTCCCCTACATACATGGGGATATATTTGACAGGGGGAAGTTTCCCAAGGTCATAGACGGGGATTATAGAGCAATTGCCAAAAGGACATGTTCGATGGGATGGGAATGCTAAATGAAGATGAGCATCAATGCTGGTTAAAAGTTTTGGGCCAATGAAACTCATTTCATCAATAAGGATGTAACGTATAGGGCGAAGACATTCTTGGAGGTTAGCAAGGGCTTGGCCCTCAAGCAGTCGAAGTGTGGTTACTAGGATGCGAAGGCCAGAATGTATTGTAAGTGCATTTATGTTAAAGGCTGTGACACCAGTTGGAGAAAATAGGAGAATGGGCAATGGACTATCCTCAGATGTCGACTGAAGTGCAGATTGCAAGTAACCAATCAAATAATATTTCCCTGTTCCTACAGTTCCTTGGATTACCATTTTCAAGGGGTTGGTGTTTGTGTGTTTTCTATAGTTGGACATAACAGGATCAAAGGCAATGCGTTGAGTTGGAGATAAGCATTTAAGAGAAATGAATGTTGAATAGGGGGGAGCAGGTATTTGGTTTGAAGAGTGGTTCACATCAATGAATTAAATGGCAGATTCTTGCAAGTGTAAAGGGATTTGTGAGTGGGCCCAATTGTGTTTTGTGTCAAAGTCACAATGACCAAGCATGTCAAGGTCATCAACTTGGATGTTGTTTCTGGGGTGTAGGTGAGAGAGGATGTCCCATTCGGACATGTCCATGGGGGAGGGGCCATGAGTTGCATGAGGGGAAGAAGTTTCAGAGTTAGTATTTGGGGGGGGTGTAGGGTGGTGGTCAACATGCCAGGCAGTGTAATTGTAATGGAAAGACTCCCAAGTAGAGACTATTTCCAAGTCTGTGCAGCCAATGTCATGTGGAAATGCATGAAATGGTTTGTAGAGGAGGATTTCACTCCAATAGAAATTGACATAAAGAGGGGAAGTTGAAGGAGGGATGTCAAAGAAGCGAGGAAGGACACGCACAATTTTGGGAGTTTTGTGGGGCTTCCATTGGAAGGAATTCCTACAAGTAGAGTAGTACCAAGATCATGCAGCTTCAACAAGGGGCAAGTGCTCAAGTGAAGGAGGTATTTGCATGTAAGCAACAATGAAGGTGGGTGGTGGGGGGTGTTTGGGAGGCCTGGTGAGACACATTTGAAAACATTATGGGAAACATTGACGGAAACAAAGGATCGGCTGAAAATTGTCAAAGGGAGTTTCTGCAACATATGGCATGTCTCTTGTGCTCCAATGTCTCGATCCGTAACAGTTTCTAAGAGGAGTTTTTGGATGGGAAATAAGATTTCCTCTTCTATAGGGGCAGCATGTGCAATATGTGAGAGCATTTCATGGTAGCTTTCTGATTTATTCTCTGCTTTTGATGCATACTTTGAAATGTATGTCATGACAACATGTCGTGAGAGGATAGATTAACAGTCAACATTTGCTCTCCATATTGAAAGCATGGAAGAGTTGTTGTTTAAGAGTTCATCATTCCTAGCTGGGATATATGTTTTCTTCCCATTACCATCAATGAACATAGAATATGTAGCATGTAGGTCAAATGGGAAACCATAGTGACATACAAGAGGCGATCCTTTTTTTGTGGAGGTAGGAGGATTCGTTACATTTTGTGTGTTGTTGAACAGGATTTACAAGGGCTTCATAGTCGTCAATGTGGTTTGCTTCAAGTATGGAGGATAATTCAAGTGTGTAAGGATCTTGTTGCGATGCTCGATGGAATGTGGGGGTGCGAAGGTGTAGGGGATGAGGGTTCCATGTGGTTAAGAAGTTATCAAAGTATGTTTTGGTAGCAACCACTGCGGGAGCATCCTCCCAATCAAGGGTGTCCATAATGGGTGCATTTTCCAACCCAATGAAACCATGGATATGTGCAGAAACCCCTATGTTTCCATTCAGACCTGGAGAAAAAAAAGTAAAGTAAAAATGAGGAAGAAAAGTGAAATCAGTAATTGCGAACGAAATGAAAAATCCAATATAGGAGAAGAGGAAAACCCGCACCAACAATATTTTGTGTGGAATATCTTTTGAAGGATTTCTTTACAGAAGATGGTAAATCGATGGTGCATATATAGAGATGTAATATGTGGATTGGTTATAATGTTCTAAATTCTCCATTGGAATTGTGCAAACAAAAAAGTTGGAGGGGGGCAAGGCATGAGCATGTGAAGGTCGGGCCATTTGGTGTCAGCTGCACTAAAGGTGAAGAAGAAGGTTGGGCTACAAAGTTGTGTGATCATATCAGATAGTTCACCTCTTTTTTTGTTCCAAAAGGAGCGTTTCCCATGAAGAAAATATCCAAAGCGCATGGCATGGTCATCCACATGAGAATCTGGAAATTGGTCGAGTTGGGTGAGAAGGGCCGAGACTGTTGTGGGGAGGATGTCTTCAAGGTTGTGTTTAATAAACACAGAAGTGGTAGCTTGGCTACGATGGTGCATGATAAGGTTGTACAAACAGTAGCGAAAGCCAGGGTGTTGGCCAAACCTATTATCATGGTATCGCATAAGGTGCAAGACATTCTCTTGCATGCTAATTTCATGAACACGTGGTTGCTTTAGCATGGAAACACCTGTGGGGAACAAGGTTGGGAATGCCATAGAAAGGAGGCCTTCTGTGTTGTATTCATTAATAGGGGAAATGCCAACTAGGGGCCATTCAATGGAAGGTGTTGGGTTTATAGAGTTTGATGCAACAAAGCGTTGGATTTCTTCAGACTCGGTGTGAGAATTTGGGGGTGCATAAATGAAGGAGGAGGTTTGGGGGGTTAGTGAAGATGACAAGGAAGGAGGTGCATCATCATCAAGGGAAGAGGGTATGTGAGCATCTAGGCCAGAGGTTGGTGCATGGCGAAGGAGTGGGGATACATCTGTGGGTTGGACTGGCAAAGCATTTAGGCTAGATAAACTAAGTTAGGAATCCTTGTAATAAGGGTCATTGGAAATTTTGAATTCTAACACAGCAAGGACATTTGAATGGCTAACAATGAATTCATATGGTTTGTTTGCAGCATTGCATTTACATACAACAAGGATGTCCAAGTCTAGTAAGAGGCGTGGAAGCGACATGGATATTGTGGAGATGTCTTGGGGGAACCTAATAGTATGGCCAGAGTATTTGTATTGGCCACCACGTGCATGTGTAACTTGCAGTATTGGGTTGACACGAGCAATTAACATTTCTTCGATTTTAGTTAGAAGTGCAAACACGACTGGCTGGTGTCCAGGGTCCATATTGTTTTCTAAGGAGAAGCGATGGCCATGGCTTTCTCGAGTGCAGTGAGAACATGTATAGTTGCAATGTACCAACTTCATTTTAATGCCTGGATATGACTCTTGGCAGGTGGAGCAAATATGAATTGGGTGTAGACAATCAAGTCTTTTACGAAAGCGATGTTGAGCATCTGTTAAGGGGGTGGTGGATGCGGTTGGTGGAGGGGGGGTGTATCAAAGGTGTGGATTGGTGGAGCATTGAGGTTTGCAAATGTAGGGGTGGATTTGATTGTAGGTGGAGCATTTTGGATTAGTGGTGGGCTACGTGATGGGGTGGTTGCAGAAGTGATGGTGGGATGTTTGGATTGACGACGAAGGCGTCAGTGCGTGTTGAGATGGTCTTTGTTGTGGCCATAAAGAATCCTTCCTCGTGCATTTCTTTGTTCATTTCCAAAATTGGATGGCATAGGTACGTTGAAGAAACACAAGTTTGTGGTAACCCTGTAGAAAACATAAATGGGGTGGTTGCATGTTATAAATAAGGTAAGTAAAGGGAAAAATGGAAGCACATACATTATATCAATAAAGGCATTCCAAATTGAAAAATGGGTTTATAAATATACAAGTAAAAGCCATATAAAGATATAGAATTAAAAAAATGTGCAAAGCATTTGTAGGAGAAGATTCCATCATCAATATGTAGTTGAGAGGTAGACCAAAAAAAAGCATAGTATATAAAAGAACAACATACATAAAATACTAAACATTGTATCCATGTAATAAAACATGCACCATTGGTTGCATGCATGTAGAGAAGTATAGTGTCTATGAGCCATTTAAAGTCTCAGTTTAGAATAGATACAAGTTAATGTAGTTGATAACATATATAATTGTATGAGCATAAAAAAAAATTAGTAGATAATTACATGAAATAGTAATGAAAATGTATCAGTATGTACTGCAAAAGCATACATGAAAGTAGGAAAGGACATGGGGAAAAAAGAAAATGATAGCGATGAAGTGGAGGGAAATATTGCAATGGAGATGAAGTGGAAAGCATTGGAAACATAGGTTTTGTAGGTGGGTAAAGTTGTATAGAATATATATACAGGTAGAATGAAGGAGTGCAAAATTTGGAAACTATGGGAGGGTGATGTGAATGGGTGTTGGGTAGAGAGGAAGGTTTGTTGCATAGATGTGAGGTCAAATACGGCGTGCAATAGGTTTACTACAAGAGGTGAGTGCATGAATTTCTTCGAGGAGGGTGGATGATCTAGACGTGTAAGGAACCTCCTCAGAGTGAACAATGGTTGTTTTCAAATGTTGAGTGGCATTGAAAGTATCTGTCTTAATGGATAAGGTGAAAAGGTATTGTCATGAGGTTAGTTCTAGAGCTATATCCTTTAAGGAAGATGGTTTAGTGGAAAGGAGGCACAAATCTTTTATAGATACGCCAAGGAGTTGGTTTTCTGCATCATCAAAAGCTATGGCAATGTTGATCTGGATGGTGTGGTGTTGCAGGGAAACCTTCAACATGTACCTATAATCGCACTCTGAAAACTCACCATCACACTTGATGCAATGCCAAGTGTTGTGAACCCGATGAGAAATATTTTTCATGCATTGTATACCATCAAAAAAGAGAGGGCATGCAAGGAAGTGGAAGTCATCCATGTTAATGGAACTGATGGACTCATGTATAGAGAACTATAATGCCTTCTCAGAGGGTTGCATGATTTGAACCTCAAGTATTGTTTTCTTTGGATTGCTTCGAGACGCAGAGCACGTAAATTTGCGACTCAATGAAGGTGAAGTTGCTAAAAAACCACTTTCAGTGAACCATTTTTGAAGGATGTGGGTTGGCTCAATATTTGGATTTATATGTAGGGTAGTATTTGCAACACTTCCAAGTGTTATGCAATTGAAATTCATAAGACAAGCACCCTTGATTGCAAGGACAGGAGGTGGATCAGAGGAGTACAATGAAGCAATCTATGAGCTCTCAGTGTGGCAATGATGGCCCCAAAGTGTGACATATATGCTAACGTAGGATGTGTCTCTAAGGGAAACAATCCTATTGGTTTTAGAGCCATATTTTTACCGAATTGTTGATGTAGGGGAGACAGAGATGACCATGCCAATAAGGCCAACCATGGAATTTAGTGGTTCCACTTGAAGGTCATCGATTGTTTTAAAGTGGAAGGAATGTAGAGGAATTGAGGGGATGGCATGCAAGTAAGGTTGGATGGTCGACGTAGAAGAGAGGACAATCTCAAGATGGTTGTTCAAATGGTTATATGTAGGGTTAGTTGCTTTAATTGTGCCATTGGAGATAGTGTAGATAGTCCCTATTTCAATTTGGGAATAGAAGGAGTCAACAAAGTTGTTAAATGCAGAGACATGGATCTATTCTCTAGAACAGTCAAGAAGGTCAAAGACAAATAGTTTCCTTGGACCTTTTTGGTTGGTGTATTCATGGATGTTTGTATTTGCAATTACACGACCTTGAATGGACCATTTGTTGTGGTTGGGGTTAAGTGTTGTGAAGGGAATAATAGCAGGTGGCATGGATACTAGTGGAGTTGATGTTTGGGATGAGAAAATAAGAATACTTTCTTGTGTGAGCCCAAGTGATTGGCTAGTTGATGAGGCAGGTTGAAGTCCAAGGCTAGGTGGGAGTAAAAGAGGCAAAGGACTCCCAATTAGGGCAACTTTGTTGTGGATCAATTCAAGTTCAAGCACTGATATATTCCTGGAAAGAAAAAAAAAGAGAATTAATAATAAAAAATATGAATAAAGTGTCAGCGGGTGGGAAAAAAAACAGGAATAAATGTTTGGAAGAAAAAACGAGATTAAGCAAAAGGGAAAGAGAATGTACGTGGAATCATGAACAACGTTGCATATGCATTTGATTAGTTTGATGATAGAGCCTTCTTGAAGTCCGTCATCTGAGAGGAGGGGGTTGAAGGAAATTGGAAGCAATGTCTAGTGTGTGTTGGTGCCATCAGAGATAGTCATTCGGAAGCACGTATTTGTTGTTTTGGTTGAGCCGATTAGGGAAAGAGAAACAACCTGCAGATATGGTTGGAGGAGTACTGAACCAAACAAAAGAAGAGAAATCACATATTTATTCAAGGGTGGCTCCATTGGGTGGGAAGAATCCTGAGATATATAGAAAGAAGGTAACTTAGATATAGGAGACAAGATGGAAAAGGAGGCAATGCAAGAGATGCAAACAATTTAAAAGAGCAAAGCTAAAAATTAACTTGAATCTGCTAAATCGATATAAACTAAAATTTCATGTGGGAATTTTGAAAGACTCTCATATGAGATACATAAATGCTGGTGAAAGTTAGAGGTATATATTAATTCTGTGAGAGACATATGTAATGAATGTCATCAAATACAAAAAAATCCTCGTAAAGGTGGAAGGAAATAGAAAAGCCATGATAATGACCTGTTTCCACTTGTAATTGGTGGATAAAAATCTGTTGGAAACAACACATATGAGCAGCTTGCACAATTAAACTGTCAAAGTGAAACTAAACACATAGCATTTCAAGGGATAAGGCATTATCTTGTTGTTTGGATATATCTTAGTAGATGAGTAGAAATCCATTTTTTTTAAGTACGTATACATAAATATGTTATGGTTTATTTAAGATGCACCCATGAACACTACCAATAATGGCATGCTTAATTATCCAATTGATTCAACTTGCTAAGTCAATGGATTCATCCATTTCAAGGCATTCAAGGGATTCAAGCCTTCACTCTTCTTCCATTGGACATGTATGCACAAATATTAAGATATATAACTCTTCTCCAGCCTGTTCTCAGCCTTTGGACTCTCCACAATAGTAACCTTCTCTTGTTTATCGTTTTATTGGAAAACATAATCCATCCGCTCCAAGGAATTCAAGCCACATACTCTTCCATCATTGGACATATATACACACATTAAGAGACAACACTATTTTAGGGACATAAGTTACCAAAATCAATTGAAATTTAATATATTTAGGGACAATTTTTTATGGGACTGGTTTAATATATATATATATATATATATATATATATATATATATATATATATATATGAATGACATTTGGTTTCCACACACACACACACATATGAATGAATGACACTATACATATATTATAAATTGTTATGGCTTACGGATCATGAGATACGTTGGTTGTTGGATGTGAAATTGAATCATCAGAAAAACAACTGAAAAATTACAATATTTTTTATAAATAGATAGCTCATTCCCACTCATTAGAATATTAAGTTTAACACTCTATCAACCTGACTTGTGCTTGAGCTATAAATCTATGCCCTGCTTATTACTGGTTACTTTGCAGTCATACTTAAAATGAGGAAATTATATGTAAATGGTTTTATTCACCTAATTCATATGCACAGAAATATATAAAATCTATGAAATAAAAAAATGGCATTGCAAGGAGTAGAAACATGGTATAATTGGCAAGCATATATGCAAGGGTGGAAGAGACACAGTAACAAACTTATCAAACCTTGTCAAATTTGATAAATGTATTCCCCTTAATTAGAGTTTTGCATGCCTAAGTGATTTCAATGTGTAATCTTTCCCAAAATTCAAATAGTGTTGGACCAAATATTAAAAAAACATTGAGAACAGGCTGGAGAAGAGTTATATCTCTTAATCTTGGTGGATACATGTCCAATGGCAGAAGAATGGAGTTGCTTGAAATGGACGAATTGTGTTTAAAGGAAAAACACCACAGGCTAGGGAGAGCAAATCTAAATAAATATAAGCTACAAATTCATGTGAGAATTTTGGAAG
This sequence comes from Pseudotsuga menziesii, assembly GCA_001517045.1. NCBI lineage: Eukaryota > Viridiplantae > Streptophyta > Pinopsida > Pinales > Pinaceae > Pseudotsuga > Pseudotsuga menziesii. Next base: position 262,514 of record LPNX010617991.1, on the reverse strand, counting down.
ACTCTCATATTATATACAAAAATGCTGGGGAAATTTTGAGGTATACATTGATTCTGGGAGAGACATATGTACTGAATGTCAGTGATTACAATACAATATATCATAAAGTTGGAAGAAAAAAAGCAATGTTAATGAGCTAGGTCAGCTTTAATTGCTAGATAAAACTCTGCTGGAAGCAAAAATTATGATTAGCTTGCACAAGTAAAATATCAAAGTGAAACTAAACACATAGCAATTCAAACCAGCAACAATTCCACTGTCATGTCGTTGGAAAACAAATTTGTTTTCATTTTAAGAGCATTTTGGATATGCAAAAAAATAATTGCACCATTAGGTTACAGTAAAAGCCCTACATATATTAATTTACAGTCAAATAATTAAAGATAAACGATGATTACTTGTACATATTAATTGCATGCTAGGTAATGTAATTTAGTGAATGATTACCTGTATATATATTCACATCCTAATATATATATATGATATTGTAGTGAATGCTTGGAATTAGATTATGGAAAATCCGTCAAAGGCCTTGTACCTAAAATCTGTTCATTTTATATCCTGTATAAGGAGCTACTAGTTTTGACTATTGTATGAGAGTGAACTATTTTATATTTTAGAAAGGGATACCATGTAATGAATTTACTATTCTTGGGTTTTCAGGATCTCACTAATGGATATTAAGGTTATGTGTAATAAATAAACAAAATTTTAAATCTCAACATCAAACTTGATCATTAAATTTATGGGAAAAATATGTATCTTTGAGTGAATAACACTAGTAAAGATAAAACTTTGTTCTTTTATAAAGATAATATAAATTCACCCCTTTCCATTTTAATATTGATTTAAACATGATCTCAAACGATGAGGATTCTACACTTAATTAATTAATAATGGTATATGATGGCTATAGGAAAGGATTCCCTCACGTTTGACATAGTGATTAATAAAAGCCAATACTTGTGTAATGTCCATAATAAGGTTACTGAGAACTTGGTTTTTAAAGGAAATTTCAATGCAGAACTATGAGAGATCCTTGGCTCTCTAAATCTCAACGCAATGTAGGATTATGTAACGCAATGCAAGATTATGTACAAAACATTTACCACTAATGATAGTATAACATTTGATGTAATTCGTATTAAAAGGAATGAATGGGTAAATTTGATTATACAGACTTGGTTTCTCTGAAAAGAATATGTTCCCATTTTAAAACTAACCACTTAAACTAAATGATTCATTTTAAAACTAACCAGATAACCAAAATTGGGATTTAGGTATTCTAAATTGTCATTTTAACATAATTTGCTCTCCTGAATTCAAGAGAGTTGGGCGCTTTTTTAAATATAATTATTGGAATTACATATTTTAAGTGATTAGTATGACTCTATTAACTAAAAAAATTTCATAAAAAAATCTAAGTTTCTCTAAACAAATCATTAAAACATAAATACATTTACCTACTTCCTAAAACATTTAACTTATAAAAAATATTCCATGTCTAGTTAAATTTATTTTAAGACAAATTGCAGAGAAGCTAACTACACAGCAACCATTATGCATCCAAAACTGAACAACAGCATAACATTTGTAGAACTTCTATAATGTATTCAACAATTCCAAAAAAAAAATTGAAGCTTTTCAATGCACCTTAGAGAAAAAAAAATCAATATGATCAAATCGCAACAAAAGAAAAACAATCACAATAAATACCTTGAAAAGGTTGGGACGTTAAAAACCAAGACTTCCACGTATTATTGGAAGGTGCTAAAACCCAAGAGATGAGCTTGGATACCACCTAAAGCAATATGTCATCACAGAATGAAAAAACACTGTACATGAGACACAAACAACAACAACAATATTATTCTTTAATGTTTTCTTGCTGCAAATTAACTTTTATTGCACCTACGATAGGTGTATTGTTTTTTACAGTTGGATCATCGGCCCAATCATTTTGCATTAAAGAAAATTATGTCCAGGACACTAAGTAGATAACTTTTCTCATTTTCTATGTTCTGGTGCATTGAGGCACAGAATCTTGTTTTAAGAAGAAACTATAAAGAGTAGCTGTCCATAAATATCTACCTAATATCAAGTAGTGTTTAATAATGATTTTCAACTTGTCACAAAAACACACTCATTTTTATGTTGTCACTAAGAATAGAGGGTATGGTATTGCACTAAAGTTCTAATCCTAAGATATATGGCTCAAAGATGGAAGAAGTTAGACTATATATTCTGGTTCTATCATTTCTTGAGATTATGATAAGAAACTGTTGAATTAGGATATCAAGCTTTTCCTAGTCTTGAGTAGAGTTTAGAGGAATTTTCCATCATTACTAGAACATTTGTGGATCCATATCGTAACACAGAGATAAATAACTTGAATGGAATATCTATCAATATTGTTTTCTTCTAGGGCATTACGTTCCTTAGTTAGCTCAAGTGATCTACAAGCATAGCAAGGGCCTAGAAAATCCAATCATTAAGCTGAAAGGATATATGGTAAGATCTATGTTATTATTATGAGCAAAATGCCATGGTAGAAGAATCAAAATATAATGAGGGACTCTTGAAATGGATAAGCCATAACTCATTTGGTCTAAATAGGATCTTATAGGATGGAAAGGGGCGATTATATTTGTTTTAGTGATTAAGAAAGGGAAAAACATGATTATTGCAGGTGGGCAATGCACTTACAGATTATTTCCATCATTTCATAAGGCTTTTTAAATATATGTGGTCTCATGGTTTTGGTTTGATATCAGATAGAAGCTATCGATTGCTCAATGTTCTCTGTGACTTTTCATCTCTTGAGCATCCATTAGCTCTATGTCAAATGACATTATATTTAGTTGATGTGGAAATGGGGAAAATTGATGAATATAGTATCTACACTTCCCCTTGCTTGAACAGTACTGAAACATATCGAAAACAACCTAGCAAAAGATATGTAAGTAGTAAGTATATCAGATACATTAAGTATTCTCTTGTGTTTTATTTTGGCTTTAAATGCATAACTGATCTCTCGAAGATGATGTGGAAACACACCTATTAAATGCATAAGAAGAAAAACTTACCCAAGTTTTTGATAAGAGAATCCTCATCGCTTGTTAATTATGGATCTAATTTTATGATTACAAGAACAACAGGCATAGATTTCCTAGATTGATCCCAGATATTATTTTAAAATCATTGATTTCGTTGAAACATCCTCTCTGTTCAGTGATTTTCCTCTGTCTTTCTTTTCGTTGAATCCGATGAGTGTTTTGTTTATCTGGAAATAGAAAGCCTGTTTTCAATATCATTTTTTTAACTGGGAGCTTGTTGCAAGGTATGGAATCTTTCATCATATGGAAATATGTTCATATTTTCTAACAAGGACTCAATTCTCCTGAACCATAAGAAAAATAGAGTTGTTAAATAATTCCCTAGAATACAAGGAGGAGGAGCTAGGAATTACCCTGCATCTGGGTCATCGGTGATGCTGCCACTTGAGTCCACAAACTCATTCCAAATAGTAGAGATTTTAATATGTGGAGGTGAACTAGAAAATGCTTATAACAAATTGAAATCTAGCAATTTCAGAGACACTGTCAATAACTGCGACATCATAATCATTACATATAGAAACCCAAGATGGTCGATGGAGAAAATACCCAGGATGATGGCTATGCCAGACATGCTCATTCTCCCTAATAGATAAATGAATATTGCATACGCTAAATGAAAACAATATACACAATGTACATGTACAATGAACGAAAATAGTGAAGGGAAAGCTGCATGACTCCTGTCTTACATATGGCCACAATGTAATTTTGTCAAATAGTTAAGAATACTAAGGTTAGTGCCAAGGAAAGCCTAAATAAATTGAGAAGCCAAGGGATAGGGAAGAATTACACTACTTCATTAATAAGTAGAGGTACTTTATTTCTTTGTTTTCACTTCACTTCCCATGCAAGCATAAAATTTTACTAGAGCGAGTGTGGAGACAGGGCTGCATCTAGAGATGCATGCAACCTGTGAGCCAGTGTGGAGTTTGTGTACATAGTTGTAAACATGATATGGGAGATAATTTTCATAAAGTGATTATTCCAATCGAAATCCCCAAAATAGAATTTTTATTTAAAAAACCCTCTCCAAACGGTGAAGTGGCTCCTACCTTGCACCTTGCCCCTCCCCCTCATAGCTCATGAGAGCACATCCTCTCATAAATTGAGGAGGTTTTAAAAATTTGTTGCAAGCGAACTTTGTTACCTTTTCCGGGGTGCCAGGGAAACGGTGCATGGATGAGCTAAGATAATTGCTAGGAAAAGAACAAAAAAAGTGGTAAGATGTGACCTATTAATTGGTAACAAATAATGCTAGGGAATCATTTCAACCAGTTGAGCAAGAATATGTATGAATATTTGGTTGCAATTGTAGGGGTAAAAACCTAAAATGGAGGACTGTACTATAAACATTATACATCATACCAGTTCCTCTGTATCAAGACTTATTTTTTTGTGTGTAAGTAACTATACTGCAAATATATTGAGAATCAAAATAGGTTTTTCTTTTTCTATACTTTTGCCTCAAAGATAGATCTATGAAAAGGAGCAACAGTGTAAGGAAGGTGCTAAGGGTCCTAAACAAGTTTAAACCAGATTAAAAAAAAGTGTAGAAATAAACCTTGTAACAGTTATTTCAATGCAATTTCCAGACATAAAAAGAAGCATAGAAACACAAGTACCTGCGTGTTGGATGAAAGCTCAGTTGGTCTGAAATCTCTAATTGTGGGTTGGATGAAAGCTCCACTTAGGCTGAAATAGAAGAACCTCGTCATCTGATGAAACATGGGATGGCATCTTTTCATCTCTATCCACATTATATAACAAGCCAAGGTTGTTGAATCCATTAAAACTTCATTAATACCTGTTATTTTCGTCTTGCCGTGAAGGGTTTTACATCCAGACAATTTATTTGCAGATTAGATGGGGGAGACAGTTTGTAGTGGTGGTATGGCTATGCTCAGTATAGTTTGTAGTATAGGTTGAAGCAGAGGACAAAAATATAGAGCAAGATACAATTTTTCAGCAGCAGGATTTATTGCAGATTGGATGGAGAAGATAATAGTATGGCGGTCAGTGTAGTTGATGGTAGGATGAGAAGAAAATAAAATAAAGCCAGGAGTTAAATGGCTTAACTAGTAGACAAAGAAAAAGACAGGTGTAAGAGGAAAGTCTTTCTCTGAAGGAAGGGTGAACTCACTGCTATGACCAGTGATAACTATGAGTATTATCTGTCCAAAAGAGAGGAGATGTCATAGATTTAATTGATGTTGCTATCCACTGTGTGCTGGATAGTGAGTCAACCTCAATGTAAGGATATACATGGCCTAGACCGTGGGTTGGACGAGCCTATGATAAGGTGATTGGTCCTAAAGAAGAGGTGCGCTAGGATCGGTAGATTGGAGGAAGAAGCCCTATCCCATATCTGGTGTGGTAAGCTTTAGACTGGTGCCAACGTATTTGGGAGAGTGAATATCATCTGTAAACCCTAAAAGGATTGTGAATAGCTGAAGCGGAGATAGCTAGAAGTGGCTTTGTAAAACCTAAAAGGACTGTGAATAGCTGACTATAAGGTGAGGCAATGTGTAAGACACATGTAAGAAAAATAATGGTTGGAGGGACAACCATAAAAGTACAACCATTTTGAAAAGCCGACCTGGGAGAAAAACGCCTTACGGTGTAAATATATTGTGCATGGAAATGATATATGGTTTGTGGAATTGATAAATGACTTGGAATTAACATAATCTTGGAAGAGGTATTGGGTTCAATTTCCATAGAATCCAACCAATAATTTTAACAAACCATTACATAAACGTTTTTATCCACATACCCATTTTTTTCCATTTTTAACCTTTTTTGTTGAAATTTCAAACCTTAACAATTTATGCATTTGGAGGTCGTTTCACGCGAAATGAGTGTTGATAGAAATATACCAATGGGATATTTATCCTCATTATATTTTCTTTTCTATTTTAAGAATTATTTATTGATCGATCATGGAATATCCTCCTGGACCAAACCTTCCCACTAGGAAGCTTTTGAGCCACCAAAAGTATGGAATCATTCAAACAATAGGTGAGGGTACAACTTCCCCACTCTCCCAGTATCTAACCATATTAATTTTCTTGTATGGATTCCTTTCATCCCCACACAAATAAATTCCATGTCTGCTCTTCATGAAGATCTGAACTTATTATCAAGTATTACATCTTCTTGAAGTTCATTTAGATAATCAGTAGAAAAATAGTCCATAAAAGGTACTTGAACCTGTACATATTGGTCTACAATCTTAGGTGACTCATACAGTTTCAAGTTTTAACATTAATAACTTAATACATTTTCTTATAAGGAGTCAATTATACTCGGAAAGCATTATTGCTGACTTTATCCAAAATTGTGAAGGATCCATACCTTATAGGTTTCAACTTTCTACCTTCACCTTGGATTCGATCTTTGTTGATATGAAGCCATACTTGATCACAAATCTGGAAATGATGATGTATTCGATGATTTTCATGCCACTCTTTGTACTTGGCTTGAATTTATTCCAACTATTCGTGAACTGCTTGATGGATTAACTAGATTTGTTGAATAAACTTCTGAGCTTTATCTGCATCAACCTGTCCACATTCCACTATATCTTTCCCAAAAATAAAGTCTAAAGGAGACTTTGGAAAGTACCCAAAACATGTCTCGAATGAATACTTCTGAGTTGAAGAGTGTATAGATATGTTGTAGGCATGTTGAACATAATGCAACTTTTCATCCCAAATATTAGGATGCTTATCACAAGACCCTCGAAGAAGATGTACCACGGTCCGGTTGACCACTTCATTTTTTCTGTCAGTTTGTGGATGAAATGCTATTCTTTTCTTCAGCTTTGTGTCCATAATTTCCCATAAAGATGACCAAAATTTCCCAAGAAGGCGAGAATATTGATAAACAATAGTATAAGTAGGAAGTACAAAATGGACCCATACATTTTGAAAGAACAAATGAGAAGTCATCTCAGTTGTGATCTTCTTTTTACAAGGCATGAGTATACACATTTTATTGAATCGATCCACAACAACATATAGATAATCATGTCCCTTTCTAGACATTGGTAAACCTCCTACAAAATCCATTGAAACACTTTCCCATGGAAGAGAAGGAACTGAAAGTGGAGTGTACAAGCCTAGATTTCTGTTACTTGGTTTACTTGTAGCACAAATAACATAACCATTTACATATTTGGACACTGTATCATTCATTCAAGGAATTTAAAAAAACTTTTGTAATTGTGCTATAGTTTTACCTACTCCAAAATGTCCTGAAATGAGAAAAGTATGAGCTTCTCTTATAACATGCACTCTTTCACTCTGTGGAATACAGACTTTACCAAGATGACACAAAAACTTGTCATTGATATGATAGTTCAATTTTTCATTCTGATAGCCATGCCTTAGTGAATCATAAACTTCTTTAAATTCTTCATCCTTAGTATATTGTTCAACATAACTTGCATGCAGTAGAGGACTTTGTTGAATGACAATAGAAGCATTTGTTGGAGGTCTAGATAGCATATATGCAGCTTTGTTATGAATTCCTTTCTTATACTTAATAACCAAATGAAATTGTTGTAGAAAACCCATCCACCTGAAATGCCTTGATTGTTGTATCTTTGTTTGTGACTGTAAATATTGTAGTGGTTGACGATCAATATGTATGATTGTTTCTTTACCCACTAGGTAATGTTTCCACTTTTTAACACTTTGTATTAATGCATACAACATTTTTCATATGTTGGATAGTTGATTATTGTTTTAGATAAATTTTTAGAATGATAACATATTGGTTTTTTTATGTTGCATTACGACCGCCCCCATTGCATAACCAATAGCATCAGTTTCTATCTGAAATGGTTGTTGTAGATCTGGCAGTGCAAGTACTGGAGCTATGCTGATATTTTATTTTAGTATGTCGACGGATGTGTGTTCCTTTCCTTCCCACTGAAAGACTTTGTTCACGCTTGTTAAAGCATGTAAAGGGGAATTTATGAAGGAGAAGTTCTCAATGAACTTCCTCTAGTATCAGGATTCTCCCAAGAAGATTCTTACATATGTTACATAATTTGGCTTAGGCCAGTTTACAATGACCTCCACTTTAGAGGAATCAATATTCAATTCACCAAACCCTACAGTGTAACCCAAATAAACTAAATATGTCTTTCCAAAATCACATTTGGACATATTTGGGTGCAATTGTTCCCTTACAAGTACATCCAATAATTGTTTAACATGCTTGACATGCTCTTCCCAAGTTCAACTAAAAATCAAAATATCATCTAAGTAGAGTATGACAAAGTCATAAATCATCACCCTCATAAATGTTTTGGGTGCATTACAAATCCCAAAGGGCATTACCATCCATTCATACAATCCCTATTTAGTTTTGAAAGCAGTCTTCTAAATATCACTGTCATGAATACTGATTTTATGATAGCCACTTCATAAGTCTAAATTAGTGAAACAATTTACATTATTAAGTTAATATAAAAGATCATCAATTCGAGGAAGAGGATACCTATTCTTTATTGTGATTTTGTCTAGTACCATGTAATCATGTCGCACATATTCCATGTGCCATATTTCTTTGGCACCAAAAAGATTGGTCAACCACATAGAGAGGAACTTGGCTGAATGTCCACTCTCTCAAGAAAATATGAACATATTTCTTTATCTATGCATTCTCAATAATGGAAGACGTGTACATACCAATATTAGGAAGAGGTGCATCCTACTTTAAATGAATTTCATGTTGAATTTCTGTTTTAGGAGGTAAGCCTTTAGGTTCTTGAAATAAAATATCATAATCAGATACCACCTTTATCAAGTCCTTTTTAAGTTTAGGATCACAACATTTAAAGGATTCGGTTTGTTCAACATATTTTTCTTTTACATAAGAACAAAGTTCTTACTTGCATTTATTAACCTCTTCATTTGATTTGCAAAAACTAAAGAAAAATTAAATTTCATGCGATGTGCATGAACAATATATTTAGTACCATCCTTATAGACCTGATACCAATTACCTTCCCTGTAAAAAATAGCATTCCTATCATACAAATATGGAATACCCAACACAATACCACAAATATCCCATGGAACCACATCTAGATCTACCTCATCAACAAATCCAGAAGATATAGCAAACCTAAGTCTACACTGTTTTGTGACTTGTAATTGTGTATTATCACATACCCATCCAAGTGGACATGGTTTAGGGTGTAATTTAGTTTCCAACTGTAATTTCTTAACAATTTCTCCTGAAATGAGGTTTTCTTGTGATCCACTATAAAAAAGAGTATCAATTTTTGTATGGATATTACTCTATTATGAAATAACTCGCTCCTCTTTATTTCATCAATGCCAAGTTTGTTTATTGAAATAAAACAAGAAGGAATTTTAACTTGAATGCTTATAGCAACAACCTTAGTTTCATCTGCAAAGTCTGATCCCGAATCATGTTGGATTGTTGTTGCAATAGTCTATTATCTTCTTTATTCTGAAAGTTCTCAGGCTTGAGCTCAAGATGAAGTTTTCAAAATTTGGAAGCATCATGAACTTTCTTTTGACAATGAGTACAAATAAGTTTATCTCCTTCCTTTTTCACAGTTTCTATGTGTTAACCTTTCCCCTTACCTTTAAACTTGTTTCCATCTAGTTTGAAAGGTTTCTTGGAAAATTTATCTTTGGTATTCTTCCCCTTCATCTATATGTGAGTTTCTTGAACACATACCTCATCAAGCTTAGCCAAATTAAAAATCCATATCATATGATGTAAATAACTATGCAATCCTCCCATATACTTGAGAATAGTTTCCTGGGTGTATAGAGGTATACCTGTTATAGCTGATTTTACCACTCCAGGTGAATCACACTTTGCATGGCCTTCCCCTATCCCACTGCAGACTCCTTAGACCCCGTGGGCCATTTTTTGTCCTTTGATGTTTCCTTGATCATCCCTAAAAACATGTGAAAAATGATATACGCGACTTTTAAATCTATAATCACATATATACACGGGTTTGACCACTAAAACCGTGTACATCGGGATGTGTACAAAATCTGAAATCCTTTTGGAGTTTTCCTTGACATTGATCTGACTCACTTGACTCCTGGCCTTCCCTATGCCTTGAGATCGCTCAGATTCGACCTTTCATTACCCCTTTGAAAAGATATATAAGGAACTCTATGGTACATTGAAGGAATATGAGAGAATTGAGAGCAAAGAAACTATAGTCCATTATTTCCTGAACTTATGCTTGAGTCTGCATCCCTTTGTCCCTTGGAGCACTTTTGTGTTCTTTCCAAGCTTGCCTTTTGCTTGTGAGCTTGCTATCGAGAGATGGAGGATTGAAGTGGTGGAAGCCCAAGTGGGGGATTCAGTTTCTCCGGTTCGCAGACGTGCCGTCAGAGGTTGTATCTCTTGTAATCTCTGATTTACATTAATAGAAATATCTTTTCCTGTCCAATAATGTGTGTTTGAATGAATATTTTATCCATGGGATTATGTCAAATGCTTATACATTATTGATTATATATGCTAGAATAGATCTAACACCATGATATATAGAATGCTTGTGTTGTTTACATGTTGTTGAGGAAGTAATTTATCAATTCAAGCTAAAGTTGGAAAGCTCAACGGGGATCTAATTCAACCATCCGAAATAAGGTACGAGGTTTGATCCTTTAGTGTTAGACATTTAATTTCTATTGCATATTGGAAAAGATTGATTTCTGGAGTCAAGCTGTCTATTGTGGTACCCCAAGACATAGGAATTTCTCTCCGTAACAGAATTGGCGACTCCACTGGGGAGTTCCTAGTAGTTGTCCTTTGGGGATTGTTCTATTGGCATTCAATGAATTTGAATTGCTCTTTCTCTCTTGTTTTTGTGTCGGGTCTGGGGCATGTTTGCCTGGTAGTGTCTGATTGGTGTGAAGTTTGTCTTAGCTTGTCTGTTTGTCTTTATTTTATGCACCTTTCTTCCAATACGTGAATTTTTAACTCATAGTCGCGTATACACGCGGGTTTCTCTGTGATTTCCGTGTATACACGCGGGTTTACTGTGAACAAATGCGTATGCCCTTGGTTTTTCCTTTTTGTGGAAGTTAAATGGTTGCTAGGTGAAGTTTGATGATTGATGAGTCTCCTTTGGCACTGCCTGAGTCTGTTTATACCTTTGTTTCTGACCAGAGAAGTTTTTTTGGGGCTAATTTTTTTTTTTAAGAAGGTTCTTGTCATGGCATTTTCGATTTTTTGTTTGGGATTAGTGCATTAGATTTCTTTTACCTTAGTGCTTTGCTTGAGTGTTGTTTGAGTGTGCTTGCAAGGTCTGGGGGTCATAGAATCATTCTTTTGCTTTTTGTATCTCATTTTATTTCAAAAAATCCAAAAACATGTGCTTATCATCATGCATTCCAATTTTCATTTTGCATTGTACTTGCACTAGATTTTCTTTGGAGTATTAGTTAGGATTTCATATAGGAAAGCTTGCATTCATCATTTGAAGAAAAATTGTGCATTTCATGTAGTAGCATACCCTGTTTTCATGGACACAATGCATTTGCATTGATTGTTAGGTGTGCATTTTAATTCATGTTGTGTCATAACACCACTAGTTGCACGGCCATATCCCTATTTTGAGTAATAAAGCCAATTAAAAACAATGCTAAATTAAAATGAACTACACTCTTTTCTTTTATAGGGTGCACCAACAAGCTTAGGTTTTAGGATCTTGGAATAGTTCATTGTGAGTAAATTCTCCAAGATCACTAAACAATAACATGTATGTGTCTATCCAGGTGAGTGTGTGAAATCCTTGGTATAACCAGTGTTTCTCAGGATCCTCCTCTCAAAAGGGAGTTTAGCACGAGGCAGTGTGAGCAGTTATTGATTGGGATGACCCCTAGTCATAACTAAGTAGCACCAGAGATATTTCTAGGATTGTATTCGTATCTAGGGGCTCTTTCGATAGTTTCGGGCTTTGCTACCCTGCCCATACGGTCAATCCCTCCTTTGATTGTCCGCCTGAGCATTGATTATATTGAGGTGACCTTAGTGGCCTTACCTAGGATATCGAGGGGGTACTTTGCAAGGGTTATTCTACGGGTGTCCCGGCCAGTTTGGGGTCGAACAACATAGTCACTTTACGCGTTGAAGATGAGGGCCACAATAATTAGTTACGGACCTTCGCTTGTTGTGTATGGGAGTCTCAAGCATCTCCTAGGCGAGAAATACCTACTTCATTCGAGAGCTCACTTATACTGCCCTTTATTGCTTGCATTTGGCTTTATATTTTATTAGTGATTGCTCTGTGCATGATAGCTTGCCTAGGGCTTTCATAAATAGAGAGTCTTTTCTATTTTTTGAGTCATTGTGGATTCGGGTACGACTCCTCGCCGTTCTCGTCGTTTAGCAGGACTTCTGCCTTCTACTTCTCCTCCTCCTATGGGAGAGAGACCTAGACAGCATAGGTGGACTACTTCACACATTGATTCACACACCATGGGTGACCATATAGAGGATATTCCTGAACCACCTTCTCCCATTCATGTAGACGATGGGGAGTTTACTCCTACCTACAGTCCTTCACCCGACTTGAATGAGTTAGGTCCTGTGATTTCTGAGATAGGAAACTTTCATGATAGACCTACTCACTCTAGGGTTGATTCCCCATTAATGCATTACTGGTATGGAATGCCGAAGGATGCCGAGACTCATTTTGAACCCGCCAGCACTAGCTATGGTAGTTATGGTATGTCTGGTTGTCCTACACATGATTTGGCATTTCATGTCGAATCTAAGTTCGAGCCTAACACTATGCCTGGAGGAACTCTCATTCCTTATGATGCGGAGAGGTTTGGGAGCACTAGTCACATTACACCTTCCATCCCGGTGGTGGAAGTTACATCACATATTCCTCCTAGGTCTAGGGTTAGTGATCCTATTATGATACCAGATCCGAGACGAGTAACTATAGGGAATAGTACATACATTATTACTCAGGTCCCTCCATCCTATGTCCCTACTTCTTCAAATGTTCACCCTCCACCTTATTCACATGGTCCTTCGGGTCGAAACATTGCTACGAGTCTTGTCTGTACTGCGGTTACTAGACCGGTTGTGTCTCAGCTTCATGCATTGCCCGTCATTTCGGGAGGTTGTGCTCATACTTCTAGAGGTTACATTCCTACTTCCAGAATGTATATTCCTACTTACGGAACGTATGTTCCTACTTACGAAGTGTCTCATGGGACATCTCATGCGATGACTTATGGGCCCTATTATGCGACACAGTATGGACAGGGTTCTTCACCTTATGGGGGTGGGTATCAGCAACCTACTTACTCTCCTAATTACGGCTTTGTAGCTCATACTAGTCAAGGTCCATCACACTATGGTGCTTCCATGCCACCCTATACGGTTCATACAGGAGGAGGGCACTATGGCCAAGGCCATGGTGGTAATCAGACCTACATGAATCCGACCTATTAGGGAGTGGTCCATCGACCTCATCATCCTAGGCTCCCTTTCCTCGTGACGCTGAATCTTCCTGATTTGTCGAGATTAACGAATGATCCCGTCGCTCATGACCTAGCCTGACCGACTGTCCCTACTAAGCTTCCCTCAGACATACCTAAGTTCGAGGGAAAACCAGGAGAGGATCCGAGCGAACACATTACTACGTTTCACCTATGGTGCTCTTTGAATTCCTTACACCAAGATTCCATCCATTTAAGACTATTTCAACGCACCCTTATAGGGCCTACCACGAAATGGTATATAGAATTACCTAGGGGAGCTTTCAATTTGTTCGACGACCTTGCGATGAATTTTCTTAATCACTTCCAGCTACCGGTACGTTATGATGTTGGTACTAAAATCTTGTCAACATTTTGGCAAGATAAAGCCACACATATCTCAGATCATATTCAAGAGTGGCGTAGATGGAAGAGGTTAATTAAAGCCTTTATACAGCCGAAATTCCTCCTTGAATGATTCCTCAAGTAGTTATTGCCATATATAGCGAAGGATGTTTCTACATCCGGAGTGCATAATGAGGAACAAGCAATTTTTAGGGCACAGGAACTGGAATTGATTTATGCTCAGTCCGGTTTGTTATATGAGATTATTCCCAAGGCTCTGCGTTCTAGTTTTGACCCCAAAATCAAACCTGGACCACATGCTGATGGCATTGTGGGTTGTGTAAGTGTGAAACCTATGGATTCAATTGCAAAACAAGTCAGTCAATTGTCAATCAACCAATCTGGTTCGAGACAAGCTACGGCTTCATCTCAACCCACCCAAACGGTGAGTGTACTTTCAGTGCAATCGTCGGACTAGAAGGGTAACCAGCAACCCGGACGGAATAGAAAAAAGGGTAAAAATAATTGTAAGGGTGGGAATATGAATGAGAATGCTAATAGTAATGACAAGAATGGCTGTAATTCTGGGGGGGACAAGCAAGCTAAACGTAAGGTTAATTTCCCTTGCAAGTTATGTAAGGATGATCACCTCACTTACTTGTGCCCTCGTATTGATGAAGCCTCGAGATTCTTGGCACAGGGCCCAGCTGTGCTAACTAACCCTTTACCGCACAATCAAAATATGAACTTGAGGTCAAATGATGAGTCTGGTGGTGATCAAGATCCACCGGAGGGTAGTGGTCGTGGTTGCATTAACATGGTACGTGCTGCAAAAGTTGTGACCCATGTGAAAGATTATGGTTCATCACAACCCAGCCTAGGAAAAGAGACTGATCCACCAAGGTCCCCTTTTCATATTGAGAAAACTATGGATAAACCTGAAACTGCACCTCGTATTCCTAAGGGAGTCCTTAAGCATTCAGGGTACAATCGAAATTCTTGAGCCGCCCAGAACTATTCAGTTGTCGAGGATTTGGGCCACACTCCTTGTGCGATGTCTGCATTGGAAGTGCTTCAAAGTTGTCCTTCGCAAAGGAAGGCGTTGCTTTCTTCCCTTGGTGTGAACGATGATGATTCTTCCTCTGTGATTAAATTTGAAACTGTAGGACTTCATCCTCGCTTGCCTTACTGCGTGTCTCTTTTGATTCACGTAGAATGTATTAATATGATCGTCAAGCGCACTGTGATTGATGAAGGTGCTGCCTCTTCTGTGATGTCTTTATCATGTTGGAAGGGTCTAGGTTCCCCTGAGCTATCTAAATCAGTGACCATGTTAACTGCATTCGATGGGAGATCATTCAGGCTACATGTCATCCTTCCTTCCCTTAAAGTTCGTTTGGGAGGGAAGACCGTTGCGATAGAGGTCGAGGTGGTTGATGCGCCCCTTGACTACAATCTCTTGCTGGGTAGGAATTGGATGTATAGCATGCAAGCCATTACTTCTTCCTTGTTCCACGTTGTATGCTTTCCACATATCAGGAAGATAGTAACGATTGATCAAAGGACATTCAAGAATCCATCTATTACCGCATCTTTGAGAGCTTTGATCCCGATCGTTGAGCACTCTCAGCCGGCAACTGGGAGTGTGGGTGTAGGCATGTATCCATCCCTCATGGGAAGCTTTAGTTGCCCTGCATCGATCCTTATGATAGGATCTAGTTTCGGTGAGGCTTTGACATCTATGAGGTTGGTGTCTTTTCGCACAATTCATATGGAAGATCCTTGGATTCTTCCTACAACGAGTACTCTGAGTGATCCCATCGTGACGGACGTGTCATTTCCAGCAACTATGATAGCTTATCAAGCTAATCTCAAGTGTGTTGCAGAGCCTAGTCCTTCCTCTTCATGGACGGAAGAGGAGGACCCTTATGTGCTACCGACATGGGCAGTATAGTCTTCTCACACACACGACTGCCTTGATACAGTTTTTCCTTCAGATGAAGCGATTATTGAGGCTATGTCGAGAGTTGAGCTACCATGGGAGGAACTCCATCATAGATAGTACTTTCTTCCTGAGCTTGACCGCTTGGAGCATGAGGATTTTAGGGCAGTTCTTAGTGAGAGAGTTGGTAGTCCTATGGTTCTGTTAAGTTCTCTTGGTCAGATGGTTGATGGAAACATGGCTAACATATCTTCAATGATTCCTATCAACATCTCTCGTGATCCTGGTAGGATAGAGAATGTCTATATTGGGGTGGAATGTTCCCATGCTGAGATTCTAGAATACACCGAGCTATTTAAAGAATTTTGTGATATCTTTGCTTGGTCTTATGACGAAATGCCAGGAATCGACCCTCCGATTGTCGAGCACGAGATTAAGACTTATCCCAACGCTAATCCTGTTTGACAACGCTTGCGGGTGGTGAATCCTAGGAAAGCACCCGCGGTTAAGGCAGAGATAGAGAAACTGTTGAAAGCTGGTTTCATCTATCCCGTTCCCTTGACAGAGTGGGTTTCAACCCTTGTTCCAGTGGATAAGAAGCAGGGAGCGATCTGCATATGTACTGATTTCTGTGATTTGAATCGTGCCTGTCCTAAGGACAATTTCCCCACACCATTTATTGATCAGATTTTGGATGAGTGTGTGGGTAGCGACATTTTTTTCCTTAATGGACGGCTTTTCCGGGTATAATTAGATACAAATTAAACTTGAGGACCAACATAAGACTACATTTATTTGTCCTTGGGGAACTTTTGCATATCAAAAAATTCCTTTCAGCCTTAAAAACACCGGAGCTACATTTCAACGGGAAATGACCTTGATCTTCCATGATCTCAAGTCAATTATCGAAGTATTTTTGGATGACCTTGCTGCTCATTCTCGTATGAGAATGCGTCATCCCTATCACTTGAGATTGGTATTCGAAAGGTGCTGGCACTATTTGGTTAGATTAAATCCTCATAAGTGCATATTTTGTGTGAAGTCAGTTCGTTTGTTAGGATTCATCGTTTCTAAAGAGGGTATAAGAGTCGACCCTTTGAAGGTTGAGGCAATACTTCAGTTGTCTCCCTTGAATACTATTCGTCATCTTCAATGTTTGCAAGGCATGGAAAAATTCTTATGAATATTTGTTGTTAACTTTGCCAATTTGACTAGAGGCTTCATGCATCTATTGAAGAAGGACACCCCCTTTTGTTGGGATGAGCAAGCCTAGGATTCCTTTGATGCACTCAAGCGAGCCCTACCATCGGCCCTGGTGATTAGTCCCCTGGACTATAGCTGTGATTTTCTATTATATGTGGCCGTGTCCTTAGAGATGATTGGTATGGTTTTTGTTCAAGAGGATGAGGAGCTCCAAGAGCATATCATATACTATCTGAGTCAAAACCTTATTGACACAGAGATTCATTATTCTCATGTTGAGAAGCTTGCTTTAGATATCGTATATGCGGTTCAGCACTCGAGACATTATATTCTCCTTCGCTAGACCTTGGTTGTAGCCCATGTCAATCCATTTCAATTCATCCTCACTCGAAGGATGATTGGGGGAAAATATAATAAATGGATTGTCATTCTACAAGAGTTTGATCTTGAATTTGTTTCGGCAAAATCGAATAAGTCTTTAATTTTTGCAGAGCTTATATCGGATTTCCCAAGCCAGGCCGAGGAGTTGGTTTGTGAAGATACATTTGTTGATGAATACATATTCTTAATCTCAACCTTAGACCCATGGTATGGGGATATCATAATATATTTACAAACATTAAAGACCCCTACTCACCTCTCACGAGATGAACGATGATGATTACATCACGTCTTTGAGAACTACCTCATAGTGGATAACACTTTGTACCACCAGGGGGTAGATTCCATTTTACGACATTGTTTAAGTCATGAAGAGGCTGGGGTAGTGCTTAATGATTTCCATAGAGGGGTGTGTGGCGGTCATTTATCTGGGCTTTCTACAGCTCAAAAGATCTTAAGAGCGGCTTATTTATGGTCGTCGATATTTAGGTATTATGTAGATGTGGTCAAGAGGTGCCACCCTTGCCAGGTGTCCACACATAATATGCACTTGAAACCTGCCCTGTTACATCCCATTATCATCGTCAGTCCCTTCACTAAGTGGGGTCTTGATTTTATGGATTGTAACCCAGCTTCAGCTGAGGGGCACCATCATATTATAGTGGTTGTTGATTACTTCACGAAATGGGATGAGGCTATGCCTACAGTTAAATCCGATGGTGAGACAGCCACCCACTTTGTATTCAACCAAATTATTACTTGGTTCAGGATTCTGAAAGAGCTTGTCACTGACCATGGCGTGCACTTTCAGAACTGTATGATGGAAGAGTTGGCATCAAAGTTAGGGTATAAGCAAGAGCATTCCTCCTCTTACTACCCTCAAGTGAATGGACAGGTAGAAGCAGTGAATAAATCACTCAAGTCCATTCTCCAAAAAACCATCACACAAAGCAAGAATAATTGGCACATCATGTTATATCCTGCTTTGTGGGCATATAGAACCGCTGTTAAGACTGCCACAGGTTTTTCTCGATATCAACTTGTACATGGAGTGGAGTCGATATTGCCGATTGAATGCGAGATTCCTTCTTTGAAGCTAGCTGTAGAACTCTTACCGGACACTTCACCATTGGAGGAGCGTTTGGTCCACCTTGAGCAACTTGATGAGTAGCGTTGGGATGCCTTGGTGGCTCTAGAAGTCAATAAATGTCGTGTAAAGGTCTAGTACGATAAGTCTGTCTGTCCAAGGAGGTTTAGTGAGGGAGACTTGGTCCTTTTGTGGGATCAACTGAAAGAACCCTTGGGCACAGGAAAATTTAATCCCATGTGGCATGGTCCTTACATGGTCAAATGTGTTTTAGAGAAAGGAGCTTATGAGTTAGTGGATTACGAAGGAACGACCTTGGCGAAGCCTAGAAATGGGCTCTATCTCAAGAAGTACTATGCATGATTTTCAGCCAAGGCAGGTTATTGTATATTATTGTATAGTTTTGCATAGTTAGGTATTTTTCTTATCGTGATCGGGTTTGTGATTAGTTTCCATTTCTTTTGGCAGATGTCAATGGAAACTTCCGCCTACATAGGATTCACAGATGGTGCAAGCCATCACACTCAACACTCAGCCTCTGCTGCTTGGGTGATTTATACTCCTATGGGTCAGGTACTATCTTCAGAAGGTGTATGTCTGCAACCATCTTCCAACATTGTTGCTGAATATAGTGTCGTTATTGAGATTCTACGGGATTCCATTTCACATGGCGTTCTCCCTCTTGAGGTACGTCTTAATTCAGAGTTAGTAGTGTCACAGCTTAATGGTTTGTACCATGTTAGAGATATGACGTTATTAAGAAGATTCTTACATGTGAGATTATTAGAATGACAATTTGACAATATAACATACATACACATTCCAAGAATTAATAATCAAGTTGCTGACTCATATGCTAACTACGTGTTAGATTGGCATTTGTTTCATTCACAGTAAATTCATCACAAACCCAATTTTTACACATGTAAATAAATAAACTGATCACCATAAACCTTTTTTAATATACATCCAAAATGTGAGAATACATAGTGTCATGATACAAAATTGGGGCTTTCGAGCCACCAACATATAATACACAGTAATACAAAATGAATAAACTCCCAGGTATCTTATCCTGTGCAGGAGGAGGAGGGTTGTGATCATGGAAGGTCACTACGGCTCTAGATAGTCATTGGAATAATCACACCCATGCACATGGTACACTCACTACCTGCCGCTGCATAGCCTCAGGAAAGTCCTTGACTTGCACCATGGGAACCCTATGTGTCAGTCTCACAAAATTGGTATGAATGCTCTGGAGCGTCCACTCTGCATCCACACCCATGATATCATCTCCTCTTCCCCTTCGTCTGTGATGAGGGAAGCCTTCTAGCTGCTGTGGTCCCACATATGCACACAAATGGTAGATGTCACTATGTATTTTCACGTAAAAATATGTCTTTTTGATTCCATATAATCAGAAAACACAAAAAAATTAAATAACTCAAAAAATTTAAAAAAGAGAGGGTCGAGATTCATTACCTATATCGCCATATGCCGATCCTGGTGGTAGCGGCATGTCCGGGTCCCCCCAGAAATCTATCCCCGCATAGGGATAGTCATCGATGGCAACTATCTGTCGTCGCCACCACGGAAAGAACTCAGCTAGATAGGGGTTGGCCACCCTACCACCCCCCATTCTGCACATCGCATCTACCCAATGCAATTAGGCTAGATATTGAACCCCGTGAAGAGGAACGTCCACTCTAGGGCTCAATCCTGGAACACGCTCGAAGAAAAACGTGCTCAAAATACTGCTGAACCCGAAGTTCCACACTCTACCTACCTTACACTCACTGAGCTGATGTTTCATGTTTCTCAGTAGTGTAGTGCTCCAGTCAGAAATTGTGGGTCTCATACACTCCACTGCATAGAACATCATAGGCTACAAGGCCTGGTGGAGTGATGCCAAGCCTGCTATCCTACCCAATGTCAATAGTATGGCCTTTAGGCCCAGCACCTGTATATCGTTGCTAGGGACTTGACTCCCCACCTTCTCTTTGTCTGGATAGCAGTACACCACAATGTACTCGTCGATAGTCAGGCTACCTCCTAGCCCACCATGAGAACGAAGGTTCACTACTTCCCCTCATCTAGAAAGCCCAGCAATGAAGTATATGTCCTCCACCTCTATGGTGAGGGACATCCCATCTATCTGGAAGGACTTAGAGTCTGGATCCCAGTAATCCACCAGCATTTGTAATAGTCTTGGTTTGGCCCTCAAACCACCAAGACACCAAAACTTGTAGAGTCCGCATGCACGTAGAGCTTGTTGAGCCATTAGATCGGCCCTTACTGCTTCCTCTACCTCACCATGTTCACGCTCTCTCCACTCTAGGACCATCCTGCACAAGAAATTGCCAATTTTCCCATTAGTTTATTGAAAAATCCTTATGCACGGCCTCATACGCGATTGTTTTCAAAACAACCGTGTATGTACGTGGCTTTGGGGGCATTTTCCGTGTATATCCAGCCCTATACACGGAAAAACCCTCATTTCCATGTGGACCACAGTGCCCATTTTAGTTTGGCCTAGAAAGCTTAATTAACCATGGAATTTGATAAAAATTGCATTGAAATGAAAGAGAAGAGCATGGGTAAATACCTGGAAGAAACAGTAGTGGATTTCACCGGCTAGATCTCCTGGAATTCGTTGTGGAAAATTTGAGCTCAAATGGGTAAAAGTTTCAAATGTTTTATAATATTTTGAATTGTTTACTATTTATAGAAAATTTTCAAATATTTGAAATTTTTTACCCCCTTTCCTATAGTTTTGACCATTTCTAACCATTTTGGACTGTTTTTGACATAATTCATTATGTAGAGGACCTTTTTTAGTGCCGTTTCAGCCGTTGGATTGACCCATTCATGCCGATATTAGGTATCATGTTTAAAATAGCATATAGGTTAGGTTTCACCACCATTTGCATTTTGCATAACCTTATGACCATTTCATCATGATCTTAGGTACGAACCCACTCTATTGTGTCACGGAACCCTCTTGTTGTTTTAGAAGTGGCATGATATAAGTGGTAGAGATTTACCTTACATGGGTACCCTAGTTAGCACCTTATTTGCATTTGGTGCCCATGCTGACGTTTTCTCCTTTAGGGTGTGGGAGTCTATTGTATAGTATTGCCATGACATTTCACAAGAGCCTCATACTCCTCTTGATCTTTTGCTAGCCTATTTCCCTTAGGACTCCCTCATGTCAAGTTGTGAATGCATTATCATGAGCTTTACCTACCTTATTGATCTTTATGCCGGCTTCCCTGACATTGCGTTTCATCCATATAGCCCGAGCTTGTCTCATGTCTAGCCATGCAGAGCCATTTTTTATATCCTTTGCAGCTTGTTTCCCTTTTTACCGGGAGGGGATTTTCCCCCGAGTGTCGATATCCTACACATGTATCCTTGCATTGAGCATAGGTATGTTCCACTACTTGGAACTAGTTTGTTTTCCATTATGACACTCATCTCCTCCTAGCCTGTAACTATAAAGCAATTTTATTATTTTTCAAGATTTTTAAATAACTGAAAAAGTCCAAAAAAAATAAAAAAACCAAAAAGCCGGACAAGGAAAGATGTTATCTTTGGCAGCTGTCGAGTCATGTTGCCTTCGAACAGAGCACTATATATCACATCCATTGTTTGGGTTATAGTTTGACTTTAGGAGTTGTACTCGTTTATCTGAGTTTATCTCCACCAACTGGTTAAGCTTCCAATCCCTATGGAGCCTCTGTCGATGCCTCCTATGTCGCAGAGATGTCCCAATTTGTATATCGAGTCTATGATACCTCTATTAAGTCACCATACACTGTTATGCTCTTGTTCGAAGGAAGTTGAAGCATGAGTCGGCCATTCCTCAGTTATCTTGACTTTGCATGTCGGTCATTCTCGGTACAGTTACTGGTTCATGCACCTTATGATTGAGTCCTTCCACATTATATAGCTTTGTTGAGTACCTCGTGTTGGATGATGGGGGATGCCTTAATTCCCTCCTTCCAGTGGATTTCATCTGATTGACTTCAGATCATTTATTCTGGGATTGGAATCTAGAGTCATTTTGAGTGCCTTGAGACTTGCAATCATCAGTGGCAGGTTCTCTCGCCATCGACCATCTTTTGGGAATACATCAATGTCCCCTGATCGATGGATCCTCTCAAGTGTTCGACCTCAACACATTTATTCACACTTGTTAGTTTGCACTCTAGTACCTTGATTCCCATTTTAATTATCAGTGGGTGATCTCATGTCTTTTAATAGTATACATTAATGACCGGTAATCAGATGATGGACTACTATGTTCGACCTCGACACCTCTATTCACATAGTAGGACATGTACTCATAGTGGTTTGTGTAGAAGAATTTCCAGATTGGTGGCATCTCTTATATGCTACCTCCTTGATTGTGCCATTGTTCATGAAATTTCAGCTCTCGTGACTTGATTCCAGTATATGTCAGACATTTTCAGCCATTATGGAGATCTTGATCTGTTATATATCTTCAGCCATTATGGAGATCATGATCCTTTGTATATCTTCATCATGGAGATTCTGATCTATGTATATTGTATGTGGCGATGACCACTTATGTGATATCTTGTATCATGCCTATTCATGGCCATTGTACTCTTATGTATTCGGGACTGCTATATGTATTCACAGTTATGTGTAGAGTTGTATTATTGTACTATGTTGATTGGGTGGCTGGTATTCCGTTTGGGATCCTTCATCACTCCATTTCTGGGATGGACTTATAATGTATTTCGGCCATCGTATGACCCCTCTGACCTCACACATTAGGGGGCATCTGTTATAGCTGATTTTACCACTCCAGGTGAATCACACTTTGCATGGCCTTCCCCTGTCCCACTGCAGACTCCTTAGACCCCATGGACTATTTTTTGTCCTTTGATGTTTCCTTGATCATCCCTAAAAACATGTGAAAACTGATATATGCGACTTTTAAACCTATAATTGCGTATATACGCAGGTTTAACCACTAAAACTGCGTACATCAGGATGTGTACAAAATCCAAATCCTTTTGGAGTTTTCCTTGACATGGATCCGACTCACTTGACTCCTGGCCTTCCCTATGCCTTGAGATCGCTCAGATTCGACCTTTCATTACCCCTTTGAAAAGCTATATAAGGAACTCTATGGTACATTGAAGGCATATGAGAGAATTGAGAGCAAAGAAACTATAGTCCATTGTTGCTAGAACTTATGCTTGAGTCTGCATCCCTTTGTCCCTTGGAGCACTTTTGTGTTCTTCCCAAGCTTGCCTTTTGCTTGTGAGCTTGCTATAGAGAGATGGAGGATTGAAGTGGTGGAGGACCAAGAGGGGGATTCAGTTTCTCCGGTTTGTAGACATGCTGTCAGAGGTGGTATCTCTTGTAATCTCTGATTTATATTAATAGAAATATCTTTTCCTGTCCAATAATGTGTGTTTGAATGAATATTTTATCCATGGGATTATGTCAAATGCTTATACATTATTGATTATATATGCTAGAATAGATCTAACACCATGATATATAGAATGCTTTTGTTGTTTACTTGTTGTTGAGGAAGTAATTTATCAATTCAAGCTAAAGTTGGAAAGCTCAATGGGGATCTACTTCAACCGTTCAGAATAAGGTACAAGGTCTGATCCTTTAGTGTTAGACATTTAATTTCTATTGCATATTGGAAAGGATTGATTTTTGGATTCAAGCTGTCTGTTGTGGTACCCCAAGCCATAGGAATTTCTCTCCGTAACAATACCAAGTACCAATGCTCTTTTTTTAGAATTCTTGTGTGTAATCTTGTAATGTCCCTTACCTTTCCTCAGATTATGCTAGTCCATCATATCTTACTACATGTACCCTAATGGATAAAATTGTTTTTTTAATGCTGATGTGAACTATTACCAAGAGGAGATGATTTTACCTTTTGTGGCAAGATATTGTTGAGATATGCTCTCCCACCAGATGAGAGAATTCCCTCCAAGTTGGAGAGAAGCCAACTGGATTTGAAAGTTATCTTTAGTAAACTTTTGAATCCTACAATAAACGTCAATTTAATGGATCCAATTGTACAATTTCTCAACATTAAGTTATCCATTATACATAGGTAATTCAATCTTAATATCTAGCTTTAATTGAGGAACATTCAAATCAATTTTTCCTTTTTTATTTTCAAATAGGGATTGTAACGAATCATCAAGATAAGATGGAGACGATTATGGAGTTTTAGGAGGTTCCTCACCACCTCCTTATTTTTTACCTTCAGCATGATATGGAACTCCTTGTTCACCTTTCTTCCGATATTTATAGATCTCCTCTACCATCATTTTCATTCTCATGAAAGCTTTCAGAAATTTCCCTTCAGATGGGATAGAAGAATTTGCTTCTTCTCCTTTTGGTGAAGACATTTTCCCTCTTCTTGAACCAATGTCTAGATCAAACTCTTCAATTTCTCCTTCACCACGATGTAACCTAGATCTTATTAACATAAACTCACAATTCAATGGTTATTAAGCTCTGATACCAAACTTCATCTAAAATTTCAGGATCTTTTTAACCAAAAATTGCATGTGAAATTTATTGTTAAATACTCTTAAACAAGATTTAAAAATTGAAATTTAAATGCTTAACCATCCACACATAAGAAAATAAACAGAAAGAAAACAATGAAAATGATATACAATAGTTGATAACGGAGTTCACCCCTCCTGGGATATGTCTCTAGGACACTTCCAATGGGAAGGCCGGTCTTATTAAGTCTTCAAAGCTTACACTAATGGGTTTCTGGAACCACTTCAGTTTTTTTTCAGTCACCAACAAAAATAGACAAAACCCGCATGATCCTCTTTAAATTTCAAGAAAATTGAGTATAAACTCGACTAGGTTTTCTTGAGGCCTCCTATGGCATGCAAATCGAGAAAACTATGCCCTACAACTGTACAGACTGTATGGATTCCCACCTCAAGAAGTGCACCCATTAATTCATGTATGGACCTCATTATCTATGCATAAACACCTCTATACCATCTCAGGATATGTGCATATGGTTTATACCCTCGTTTCCAAAAAACATGTCCTTTCTAGTCAAAAGTTGTGGTTTAAATAATAGTTTTGGGTGGTTTTTGGGGCACGGGACAGAGGGCCACGTACCCTTAACCCCCCCATAATTTACTCATGCAAAATATTATTTAGGTTTTACTGTGGCCTATACAATGAATAGGCCATATCCCAATGGTTAGCACGTTGATGCTATGGGGCAGAGGTACCGGGGTCAAACCCGCAGGTCTCTCCCCAACCTTCATGATTTTGATATATGGTGGATATCTATTGAGTTGGAGGAATATAGTGTTGGCTCATGGTGTTAGGGTTACAGTGGAAATATATCATATGGTAACGGTGGCATAGTTTGGCAATATAATATATGGTGCGTGGCAATGAGATCTGGTTCATGGAATTGACAAATGACTTGGAATTACCATATTTCTTGGAATATAGTTCATGGTAATATAACCCAAGGTTCCAGGGGGTATATCAGTGTTGAAAAATGGGTTCGAGGGCTAATTCCCCCCCCCTTCCCAAACTAAAACTTTCTCAAACTCATATATAATTTTTCCCCTATACGTTATAAGCAACACGTAGCGGAGGTATGGATAGGGGAACAAAATGAAGACTTGAGTTATAGGTAGGTCTTGGGTTCAATTCCCATATACCACAACCAATACTTTTAAAAAACTATTACATAAATATTTCTATCCACATACCCATTTTGTTCCCATTTTGAACATTTTTTGCAGAAATTTCAAACCTTAACAACTTATGCATCTGGAAGTCATTTCATGCGAAACGAGTGTTGACGAAAATTGCCGACAAGATATTTACCATAGTAAGCTTTTTTTTTCTATTTGAATACTTATTTATTGATCTCTCATGGAATATCATCCTGGATCACAATATGTCATAGGTTACTATGGTCATCCCACATCCACCTTGACCTTGAACACGGTTGAGTATGATACTTAGAGGGAGCATGAGGATATGCACAACAACTTGATTATCATTTTAATGTCTAATAATTATTTTTTAATATATCTAGGAAATCGAATACTATAATCCTTGTTTTGAATTTTTCTTGGTCTTCAAAGGAAGATATACCTTTTCCCCTGATGGATAGAGAAACTAAAGATCAATATGAGACTTCTTTATACATTACAACATTTGACCCAAAATATAAACCAACATAAAAAAACTAGTGATTGTTCCATTGAGTATTCAAGGAAAAGAACCAGTTGGTGAGGCAATTGAAGAGTTGATTGAAGATGAAGAAGATGAAACAATTATAAAAGAAAGAGTGGATCCCAACTTCAAGGAACCATTCCTAAAAGAGAAGTGCAGCCCAGTTGTTGAGCATAATCTTACATACCAACAAAACATTATAAGCAAAGCCACACAACAACATTCCAAGAAGAGGAAGCTATTTTTAAATTCTACGGATGAGGAGGAATTAAGAGAACTCTGTGAACAATATAATACCATCATTATTGAAGCATCCAAGAGAAAAGTTACCACCAAGATATAGATACATAATTTTTTTTAGAACAAAAACGACCAATATTGTTTATGTAATTGTAACTTCGGAATGTATTCACTTGTATTTCTTATGTATTGTAACCCGATGTTTATTCCGGGATGTGCCTGTAATGTAATTGAGTCATGTCATTCCTTGATGTTCTGATCGAGAGTTTCTATAATGTAAACAATTCATGTCAAGTCATTGTGGGTAACCCTCCTATTGGTCAAGGGTTAAAGTCCCCACGGTTCCGAGGCACTAGGGTTATTAGACTCTCCTAGAGAAGTCGGCCCTAGTAGGTTATTGTCAAGTTGGGAATTAGTATAAATAGAGAGTGAGCCTCTCTATTTATCACACACTCACTCACACTCAGTTGTAGTGTATAGCTGAGGAAGAAGAAGACACTGGGGCTAGGAAGAAAGAGGCTACTTCTATCAGGAGATCATCTTACTATTTGGGGTTTTACTTTTGGTGCTTATTCTATCTCTGAGGAAGTTGCGAGGTTTTCTCCATTTATGGTTTCCTTGAAGAAAAAAATTGCGTTCATTGTCTCTTATGTTTGATTGTTGTGCTTGTTATTCTCTCAGTTAAAACATCCTAATATAATGCTATCTTAATGTTAAACATCTAACATGGTATTAGAGCTAACCTGAGAAGAAGACACTTTGCAGCTGTGAGAACTAGGGATTCCTACTTTGTGGATCTCTCTCCATAGTTTTTCAGCAAAATAAGGTTGGACTAACTCTCCTCCCTAGGGCACATCTTTCTGTCGAAGCAGAATCCAATTCTGAGCTCTTTCAGTTTTGGATCCGACACTGCTACCAAAAATTAGGCCTTTCCACAGAAGTGGAAATTTTTAGTGAGCCCAGGACTAGATTGATATCCTCCTCAAAATCAAATTTTATAGGTCAAGTTCAAAGCATTTGGTTGGATAAAACCCCAGAAAATCCAAACCCTAATCTGCTCTTGAACCAGCACTACAAAATTTCAGCTCCAAATCCAGATCCGACATCTTGACCTGGTAAGATATAAATATT
Source organism: Pseudotsuga menziesii (assembly GCA_001517045.1). NCBI lineage: Eukaryota > Viridiplantae > Streptophyta > Pinopsida > Pinales > Pinaceae > Pseudotsuga > Pseudotsuga menziesii. The sequence continues at coordinate 234,314 of LPNX010617991.1, read as the reverse complement.
TTGTATTTCCATTTGAGGTTCTCAGTTAATATGTCTCATCATACCAAGCTTGATGAAAAGCTTAAGGGAGCTGATAACTTTCGAGCTTGGAAGTATAGGATATCCCTAGTCCTGGAAGAAAATGAGTTGTACTCCTACATCAATGAGGACGTTCTATTTCCAGAGGGAGATGAGGCTAAGGCCTTACATAAGAAGAAGTTGGTTATGGAAAAGAGGATTATTGTTGATTCAATCAAGGATCACCTCATACCACATGTGTCCTCCCTAAAGACACCTAAAGCTTTGTTTGATTCCCTAACCAAACTGTTTGAAGGAAAGAACATAAATAGGAAAATGACTTTAAGGAACCAGTTGAAGAATGTGAAGATTTAGAATGCAGAGACCATCCAGTCTTACTTCACAAGACTCTCTCAAATCAAGGAAAATATAGAAGCAGTAGATGAAGAAGTGGAAAATGCAGATATTGTAATGACCACCTTGAATGGTCTCCCTAGGACATGGGACTCTTTCATTGAAGGTATCTGTGCCAGAAAGAAGCTAGTCAAGTTCAGTAGACTTTGGGAAGAATGCTCACAAGTAGAAGCTCGGATAGCAACTCGAGAAGAAAATATGGGAAGTGAAGATCAAGCTCTCATAGTTCAATCCAAGAAACCCAGAAGGGACCATCATCATCATCATTCTAAAGGTAAGCACTCTTCCTACAAGAAATCTCAACTCAGATGTTATACTTGTGATGAAATAGGGCACTTTGCCAAATATTTTCCTAGAAACAAAAGAAACTCTCACAAGAATAAAAACAACAAGAGAAGACATCATGCTCATGTTGCAGAAGATGATGGACCTTCCTCAAAAAGAAACAAGCAAGAAAGTGATGATTCTTCAAGTGATGAAGAATATGTTTTGATTTCAGTTCTCATGGGAAACATCACACATGGAAGCAATGATTGGCTTATAGATAGTGGGGCTTCCAAACATATCATGGGATTCAAAGAGTCTTTTGTGAGACTGTCAGAACATGAATCACATCACAAGGTGAAGCTCGGAGATGACTATCAGTATCCAATAAAAGGTAGTGGGGAATCCTCCTATAAGCTAGACTCTAGAAAGCCCATGAAGATGAAGGATGTATTGTTTGTACCAGGACTCAAGAAGAACCTCCTCTCCATATATGCATTAGATGCAAAAGGTATTATTCTTACACATTGATCTAGGAACAAATAATCAATCTCATCAAGAAATAATCAACAAATAACTCACAAATCGTGTTAATCGGAACTAGAATGGCTTCCTCTGTGTATATTCAATAAACAATGAATAGTTACAATAACAATGTTAAGCAATAGCTTGAATGAGTGAGTAATTTGAGTACCCTAGGAGGTCATTTGAATTCAATGAGTGAGTCTAGCTTAACTGACTGTAAGCCATTGGTTCACACTCAGTTAACCACTTGACCAAAACCCTAATTGACTCACCAAACCCTAACTAAAGTTAGAGTGCAATAAATGACTGAATCTCAACTAAAAGAGATCAAACACATGTCATAACAAACCAACCATTAAGTGCTAGTGCTTCAATGACTTCAATGAACCTCGATGAGGTTAACTGAAGCTGAACTGATCATTAGAAGTTGGTGGAGGCGGCCCTGTTGACTCCAGATCATTAAATAATAATAAATAATCATTAAATAATATATTTAATGAGAGGAGGAACCTTAACTGACTTGTTGAACTGATTGTAACCACCAGTTAGCAATTAGGTGCATTAATATCACTCAGATCACCCCTAGAGTGCTCCAGTTAGCCTCCTTGATTGTAGGAGAAGGCTAAGTTAGCCTCCTTGACTGTAGGTAGGCGTGGGTGTGACTGGATGATGGAAATTAATGCTCCACTGATGTCAATTAATGTCAATTATACTTAGGATAGTGGTTTAACTAGGATAATTTGACCAAAAAGAGTGTGTATGGTGGTAAATGTCTCCAACAAAAGGCATGAGGGTTGCATTTGTAGATGGTCAAGTTCTCATGTGGTGAAAAGGAAAGACCTTCGATGATGCAATAGTGATTAGGGAACAAGAGGGAGGTCTATACAAATTCAAGGGCCATCCAGAACAAGCCTTGATCCATGACACAGTAGAGCCAAATGAACATTGGCATAGAAGGCTTGCACATGTGCATTACAGAGCACTACCACTTGCAAGCAAAGCTGTTGAAGGTCTTCTAGAAATTCAAGCAAAACATGATGGAGTCTACAAAGGATGTGCGAAAGGAAAGAATACAAAGAAGACATTTCCAAGTAGCGAGAGCAAGGAAAAAGGAATCTTGGAAATCATCCACTCCGATGTATGCAGACCAATGTCATCAAGTTCACTGAGCAGGTATGTATACTATGTTTCTTTCATTTGATGAGTTTTCTAGGAAGACATGGATTTACTTCATGAAGAACAAAGTTCAAGTTTTTAGCAAGTTCAAGGAATTCAAAGCCTTGATCGAGAACCACACTGAAAAGAAGATCAAGACCTTTCGATTAGATAATGGCAGAGAATTCACATCAAATGAATTCAAAGAGTTATGCAAAGACTAGGGGATTAAGAGGGAGTTGTCCACTCCATATAATCCACAACAAAATGGGATTGCAGAAAGGAAGAAAAGAACTATCATGGAAGCTGCAAGAGCTATGCTTCATGATCAATACCTTCCCATGCATTTATGGGCAGAAGCTACCAGAACAGTGGTGTATATACAGAACCGTACTCCACATAGAGTACTCGAGAAAAAGACACATGAAGAAGTCTTTTCCAGTAAGAAACCAGAAGTCAGCCATCTCAGAATATTCGACTATCTAGTGTACATACACATTCCAAAAGAGAAGATGACAAAATTAGATCCTTCGGGAAAGAAGGGTATATTTGTGGGATACTCTAAAAGCTTGAAGGCTTATAGAATATACTTCCCAGGATTCAAGAAGATCGACATCAGCATGGATGTGACATTTGATGAAGACTCGGCTTACAACAAATCCAGGAAGAGACCTGTTGAATAACCTGAAGTAGCAGAAGCACATAGAATTCATGATACAACCATGAATGAAGAAACTCAAAAAGAAGATTGAGAATTTGAAGAACCTCAATAACCTGTAGATCCACCTCATGAGAAGAATCCTCATAAGAGGAAACTTTCTTGGGTACAAGAATTTATCCAGGGTGCAGAAATAAATGGGGCTCCAGAAGAGAATCACAGAGAAAGAAAGAGAACCAGGTCTTGCTTTGGTTATGTAGCATTATTATGTGATTTTATCGATAAAGAACCTTCCAATTATGAAGAAGTGGTAGAAAAAAAGAATGGAAGGATGCTATGATCGAAGAATATCAATCAATCATGAAGAATGATGTTTGGTATGTTGTCCCAAGACCAAAAACAAAGTTTGTTGTAACTTCTAAATGGATCTACAAGATCAAGCATGTTGCATATGGTAGCATAGAAAAATATAAAGCAAGATTTGTTGCTCGTGGTTTCTCCCAGAAAGAAGGAATATATTATGAAGAAACTTTTGCACCTATACCTAGATACACTTCCATCAGATCAGTACTTGCTCTGGCTGTAGTGATGAAATGGAAGATACACCAAATGGATGTCAAGACTACTTTCTTGAATGGTGTAGTGGAAGAGGAAGTGTATGTGGAGCAGACACTCGGTTTTGAGACACATGATAGGGAGTCTAATGTATGTAGATTGAAGAAAGCCCTGTATGGTTTGAAACAGGAACCCAAGACATGGTACGGTAGAATTGAGAGCTTTCTCTGCAGTTTGGGCTTTACCAAGAGTAAAGCAGATTCCAACCTTTACTACAAGGTTAAAGATGGAAACCAGTGATGCTCCTACTATATGTAGATGATTTTTTTGTAACAGGTATGGATGGGTTGATTGTTGATATGAAGAGGAAGCTTGTTGCCGAGTTCGAAATGAAGGACTTGGGTATGATGCATTATTTTCTAGGCATGGGGGTGTGGTAGAATACAGATGGAATTTCCCTAGGACAAGGGAAATATATGGTAGATATCCTGAAGAGATTCAGGATGATGGATTGCAAGGCCATGACCACACCTATGGCATCGAACCTGAAGCTATTGAGTGATTCTTCATCAGAAGTGGTTTATGCTATGATGTATCGTCAGATGATTGGGTCCTTGATGTACCTGACGAATAGGAGACCAGATATTTGCTTTGCTGTGAACACCTTGAGTCAGTTCCTGACAGATTCGAGACATGTTCAGTTGATTGCTGCAAAGCATATTCTGAGGAACATGAGGGGTACAGTTGATTATGGGCTCAAGTATGAGGTGAATCATAAGATTAACCTAGAGGGTTATGTTGATTCAGATTGGGCAGGCAGTGCCATTGATAGGAAGAGCACTTCTGGGTGTTACTTTAGTATGGGATCAGGTGTGGTCTCTTGGTTTAGCAGGAAGAAATCATGTGTGGCACTAAGTACAGTTGAAGCAGAGTATGTTGCAGCTTGTTCAGCTAGTTGTGAGGCAGTATGGCTAAGGAAGTTACTATTTGATTTATTTGATCTCCAGTTGGATGCTACTTGTATATATTGTGACAACTAGAGTTGTGTGAAGTTGTCGAAGAACCCGGTTTTCCATGACAAGTCGAAGCATATCGAGATAAAATATCACTATATCAGGGATATGGTTGCAGAGAGGAGTAGTGAATCTCCATTATGTTGCGACGGATAAACAAATAGCTGATGTGTTGATAAAGCCATTAGCCAGAGTGAAGTTTGAGTACTTTAGGGAGAAGCTTGGTGTTCTCCAAATCGAGGTTCCTTCCAAGGGGAAGTGATGAGTCAGTGAGCCATTCTGACATGGTGAGAGGATTGGTTCCTTCCATGGTCAGATGTAAGGGCTGAGCCATTCTATCATGGTGAGAGGATTGGTTCCTTCCATGTTAGATATGAGTGCTGAGCCATTCTGATATGACTATAGGATTGGTTCCTACATTATCAGATATAAGGGTTGTTGCCATTCTTTGAATGGAGGTGCCTAGTCAGTTACCAGGAATACTCAGTCTAGGACCGAGGGCCTTTCTGATATGACTATGAGTTGTACTCTTACATGATTAGATGTGAGTGCATGGCCATTCTGATGTGATTGAGGGTTTGGTTCCCACTTGATCAGATATAAGGGATGATGCCATTCTCTGGGAGGATGGAGGCACCTGGTCAGTTACTAGGAAATCTCAGTCTGGGACTAAGGGCCATTCTGATATGACTGTGGGATGTGTTCTCATATGATTTGATATGAGTGCTGGGCCATTTTGATGAGTCAAGGTCAGATGTAAAAGCTGGGCCATTTTGATGAGTCAAGTTCAGATGTAAGGGTTGGGCCATTCTGACGAGTCAAGGTCAGATGTAAGGGTTGGGCCATTCTGACGAGTCAAGGTCAAATGTAAGTGATGGGCCATTCTGATGAGTCAAGGTCAGATGTAAGGGATGGGCCATTCTAACATGGTGAGAGGATGAAGTTACTTCCATGGTTAGATATAAGGGCTAGGCCATTCTGACATGGTGAAGGGATTAAGTTCCTCTCATGGTTAGATGTGAGTATTGGGCATGCCTTTCTGACGAGTCAAGGTCATATTTAAGTGTTGTACGGGCCATTCTAACTTAGGGTTAGATATAAGTGCTGAAGAAGACCTACATGGAGGCTAGGCCTACACCTAGCTGAAAAAGGGCTGGCTCTATAGAAATTCCTGTGATGAGAAGAATCATGAGATAGCACCCGTGATGATCCAGTGATGATGATCCAGATCAAGTGATGATCTAGATCAAGTGATGATCCAAATCCAATGATGATGCTCCAGTGATGATCCAGATCACGTGATGATCCAGATCCAGTGATGATCCAGATCGAGTTATGATCCAAGGATGAATATGACTTGAATATGACGAGGACTCAAGGATGATCCAGATGATACAGAGAAGAAGACTTATGTTGATAAATTGTGTCGAGTTAATACCTTCCTATTTAAGAGGGAGTGTTGATGTAATTGTAACTTCAAAATGTATTCACTTGTATTTCTTATGTATTGTAACCCGTTGTTTATTCTGAGATGTGTCTGTAATGTAATTGAGTCATGTCATGCACCGATGTTCCAATCGGGAGTTTCTATAATGTAAACAAGTCATGTCAAGTCATTGTGGGTAACCCTCCTATTGGTCAAGGGTTAAAGTCCCCGCAGTTCTGGGGCACTAGGGTTATTAGAATCTCCTAGAGAAGTCGGCCCTAGTAGGTTATTGTCAAGTCAGGAATTAGTATGAATAGAGAGTGAGCCTATCTATTTATCACACACTCACTCAAACTCAGTTGTAGCGCATAGCTGAGGAAGAAGAAGACATTGGGGCTATGAAGAAAGAGGCTACTACTATCGGGAGATCATCTTACTATTTTGGGGTTTTACTTTTGGTGTTGATTCTATCTCTGAGGAAGTTGCAGGGTTTTCTCCATTTATGGTTTCCCCCCCGAGCAAAAAAACTATGTTCATTATCTCTTGTGTTTGATTGTTGTGCTTGTTATTCTCTCAGTTAAAATATCCTAATATAATGCTAGCTTAATGTTAAAAATCTAACAAATATTAGTGGTTGCACCAAAGGAAACCACTTTACCCCTACCCCCCCCCCCTTATAAAAATTTGCATTAACACAAAAGTATGATGAATAGGATCCCATTGACTTATCTGATGAAAATCCACCTCCATCACTAACCCATTTTGAAGAAGAAATCCCCCAGCCTCCATCATTGAATGCCCTGAACATCACTATAACCCATGAAATTACCATATTCAATACTTTATAAAATTGATTCCCCTAATTACAACAACTAGCCATGACTAAAACTACCTTAAAGGTACAACATCATTGATCCAATTCACCCTATATAAACCTCCCTTGCCACATATTTCTAAATCCTCTAAAGTTAATAAAGATCCACAAGTCCCTTTAATCAAATATGTCCACTATCTCAAAGCTTCATCACCTGCAATATCTTCACCGTTCCTCACATCACTTATGTCATCGACCATCCCAACAACTATCTTAACTACTACTAGAATTGGCACTACAATCCCGTTGCAAATTTTACCTTTACTAGAAGCAATTTAAGGCATGTATCAATTGAAATAATCATTTCTTTGATTGGTTCGTTACCTTTCCCATCGAATTATTAGTAGAATTCTTCAACATCCACCACACTGTTGATCAAAACCCTAATAGTCTTTCCATCGCCCACCTCGACCATTATCTTGATACCTGTCCTAATTGTCACAACCGTACCATCTCAGTCCCATCAACTCTTCAAGTATCGACTGTCACAATATCGACGATAGCCATAATTGTTCTGAATCAATCTACAATAGATGCTTAACTAACAAATCCAACTAGTAAATCCAGATTAAAACAAAGAAAAGCAGAGAAAAAATTGCATAAGAAAAACAAATATGACAAAATAATCACAATACCAGCTCAACAAATGATTGGATCTGCACCAACTATAGGAATATTTTTACCTACAAAGGATTGAGATGAAGAATTAGATGAATTCCTTGAGTTAATCAACAAAGAAAGGAACAAAACATAGAGTGAAGCTACCAAAATGCTTAAGTCATTAAATAGTGAACATGACTATGCATGCAAAGCATGTTCAATAGAGATTGCACAAGAAATTAAGCATTTTATAGGACCTAATCCAAAAATATCCCTTGACAATATCTAGACTCTTCTTGGGTCTGTATTGATCAACTACTAGAAAATCAATGATCAACATAAACTTCAACAAGAGTGTGAATCCGGTCTACTCATGACCAACCAATTTATAGAATTTGAAGAAAGGGATAAGAAGCTTTTGGAATGTGAGGTCCTAATGACTAGATAGACCATGTTGTTCAACAATTGGTATTATATTAAGGGAAAATTTGCATTGAAATATAAAATACACAGACCACTCGATCACATCTCTATGCAAAAATACCACAACATACCTAGAGGCTATCAAATTCTTAGATGATAAAATCCTCATGGAACAACACCACACTTTAGAACTGCAAAATAAAGAACATTAGTGGCTACATGAAGCCAACATTGCATAGTTCGAAATCAACTTCTTGACTAGTCACATATACAAATTGATGCATGCAATAGAACTTCATATCCAAAACCTTATAACTGGGATTTAACTAATTATGAATATTCCATTGCTAGACAAAATGTTGTGACTATGAGAATTCACATTAATAAACACAAATATACAAAATTTTCTAGCAAAATGGGAAGATTTTTAACAGTGCCTTGATGTCTTTGTTGCTACCATACTTGAATCACGTGTTAAATCCAATCCACTTGGAACAAATGCCACTTGATGGTGGGGGATATGTTGGAGGATCCAAGTTGACATGTTAGATAGGTCCTCCCTACCAACCACCTGATGGTCGCCCCAGTCTAGTCAAGTTGGTTAAACCAACTAGCAAATAGTTAATAGTTGTATCTATCTAACTGATTGTACACTACATATATAGCCTATTGATCCATGTTGGAATATATATTATTACCCCATTGTAAAATATGTCCTTATGATATAATATAATTCTTATTCCCGGTGTGACCACTACTTCTTATTCAATCTCTTTATGTAATATGTATGTTCTCACATATGTTTATGTGTCTATAATGCACTACTGGATACCACATATAATGTCATATATTACAACAAGGACACAACTAACAATGTTGAATATCTAGCAGATTCATTGATCCAACTAGGCACTCCTAGATCGAACCTCGATCAACTACTAAACTTTACATCAAACCTAGTTAAAAGGATTAAAAGAAGAACCCGAGAAAAAAATGGGGGGTGTAAGAATCCAACAAGGGAAATAATAGTAGTAGTAGTAGATGAAGAATCCATGTAGGATCCCCTTGACATTGAAACGAAATATCTCCCTAAAATTATAAATTAAATAAAATACCTAAGAAGTAGCCAACACCATTTTCCCATAGGATAAAGAACTACAAACCCAACAATTAATGAAGGAGTTGCAAGAGAAAGAAAAATAAATCCTCCATTGGAATTAGGTTTCCCAACCACATTAGGAAGTGAGAAATACTAACAACAATGGTTCTTCTACCGATAAGGAGAAAGAAGGCAATTTCACAAAAGAAAAATTCCAAATTTTGAGAATGCAATGTACTAAGATAAATATATAGCTGCAGATTGAGAACAACAGAATAAGTAGAGAGAAACACGAGTTCCATGAGGACTTGGAACTCAAATACATAAGAATAGAACATTTGGATGCCACATTAGAATTTTTTTAGGAAACTTCTCATGAAATGTTAGAATGTAGGCCTCCCTCAAGGGTCTACTTATTATTTTTTAAAGATAAATGGTTACATTTTCAAATGAAAAAAATTAAGGATCGGATCCCTTATCAGCTTGTCACCTAAAATTATTTTATTTTGCGTAAGCTTGCCTAGAAAGTGGCTAGGAAGAAAAATATCAACTCAACGAGTTTTATATGCACACTTATATATTCCCCCATCCTTCTAAATGGAACCTTGACCATTATGTTGGGGACATGAAGCTCAGAGAATTATGTTCATGGATACTCAATGAGATTAAAATGGTTTTTGAGATGGAAAAGTATGAGAAAAAGTAAATATACCATTTATGGATAATGATAGAGGATTCAAGGCTTTAAAAGGTGGTTTTGGGACATTAAGGTTGATCACACAAAATGAAATGATCTTCATTTTGAAAGAGAAACAATTTGGAGGATTAGAATACTTCACAAAGGTATTTTAAGGAAGAAAAGAATCATCAGAGAATGCCAATCAAGGTGGAAGTATCTTCCACCTATACTACAAACAATATATATTCATACCCCCTCCAATATTATTGTTGATGTATTTGTAACTTCGGAATGTATTCTTCTATGTATCTTATATATTGTAACTCGATGTTTATTCCGAGATGTTTCTATTATGTATTTGAGTCATGTTGTCACGCCCCAATTTTCCGATCGGGAGGATTAATAATGTAAACAAGTCTTGTCAAGTCATTGTGTAAGTCCCCACAGTTTCGGGGCACTAGGGTTATTATACACTAATTAAGGTGTAGGCTCTAGTAAGTAATTGTTAGTTGGGCCAACATGATTTAGTGCACTTCAAGTAAACGGAAGAATATAAATAGAGAGTGAGAGTCTCTCTATTTATCACTTATACAACACATCACTTACCCTCTCAAGTGTGGCGCACTAGTGAAGAAAGAAATATACTGGGACTAGAAGACTACTGCTGTCGGGAGTGCATCTTACTGTTTTGGGGTCTTACATCTTATGGTGATTCTATCTTTGAGGAATTTGTGGGGTTTTCTCCATTTATGGTTTCCCCGATCAAAACTCTTTGTGTCTCTTGTCTCTTGTGAAGTGCTTATGTTTTATTGGTGTACTTGTTATTCTCTCAGTGAAAAGATCCTAACATAATGCTAGCTTAAATGGTGAAAAACTAACATGGAATCAGAGCTAACCTGAGAAGAAGACATTATGCATCTATAGAAGCTAGGGATTCTTACTTTTTGGGTCTTTCTCCACAATATATCAGAAAAAGTATGCTAGGATGACTATCCATTGAAGGGTGCATCTTTCTGTCGAAGCGGATTTCTATTCTGAGCATTTTCAGTTTTCAGTGCGGAAATTAGGGCTTTGTATAGAAGAGGAATTTTTTAGTGAGACCAGCATAGGATTTTTATTCTCATCAAAAATGAAGTTGAGATACCTGGATCAATAAATTTGGTTGGGTGAAACTATGGGAAAGTCAAACCCTAGTTTGACCCTGACCTTGAAAAACCCTAAATACTAAAACTGATACGTTTTGGTACAGTCGCTATATTCCAAGGTTGGAAAAGTCTCAGAAGTTGAAAATTGCAGGGGCAGAAGATACAATCCTGAAGAATACTTTGTCCAAAATTCATCCTCAGATTTTCTATATTCCAGGAGATATGATCTCTCAAAGTTAGGGTTCCAGCCTCTTCCAGAAATCATCCTTAAACAGGACACCTAAGGAGAATTGCAATATCTTAGAATATAGAGGTCCAAATGGAATTTATGAAGATGTTAAAAAAAGGGAATAGACTTTAATTTCGTTGGTATGAATATCAGACTCAGAGGATGAACCAGTGACACGTGGCATGCTGTACAACTTCGCTGTTCTGAACAGTCCTGTAACAGGTCACCTTGGGAAAATGCTCATAAGTCCCAAATGGTGAAACCAATTCTGATGAAACCTATGGTGTTGTATCAGGAACATGGGATGTTACCTTATTAAAAAAATTCTGACACATAGGAGCATAAATTTCAGAGATATTACAGAAACAGTAACAGGCATTTCTGCAAAAGAAATTGGAAAATTAGGGCTTCATGTTCTGGGAGTTTCCCTCCACTATTTTTAGAAAAAGAGTACATTGGACAACTCCATTTGAAGAGATATATCTGTCTATCCAATTATATATGAAATATTCCAAGTTTTGAAAATTAGGGTTTCTGTGACAAACCCTAGATCAGCCAGCTCCGGAACCAGGATGGACACCTCAAATCGGTAAGATCTAATCCTTTTCTATTTTCATTTGAGGTTCTCATTTCAAAGTGATCTATCACATCAGCTTGATGATAAGCTTGGTGAAGTTGACAACTTCCAAGCCTAGAAGTATATGATCTCTCTGAAGAAAATGTTTTGGACACCTACATGAGTGTAGAGGTTCCAGTTTCAGAGGGAGACGAGGTTAGAAGCCTTTCACATGAAGAACTTGATCAAGGACAAAGAAGACTCCATGCTCATGCTGCAGAGGATGATGAACCATCCAGAAAGAGATCGAGATATGAAAGTGAATATTCTTCAAGCAAAGATGAATATGTTCTGATATCATCTCTCATAGGTAACATTACTCATGGAAGTGATGATTGGCTTATAGACAGTGGGGCTTCCAAACATATGACAGGATTCAAGGAATCCTTTGTAAGATTGTCAGAACATGAATCACCTCACAAGGTGAAACTAGGAGATGACTACCAATATCCAATAAAAGGTAGTGGGGAATCTTCATACAAGCTAGACTTTGGTAAGTCTCTAACAATGAAATAAGTATTGTTTGTCTCAGGACTCAAGAAGAACCTTCTCTCCATTTTAGCATTGATGCGAAAGGAATGCGGGTTGAATTCATAGATGGTCAAGCCATCATGTGGCCAAAAGGAAAGACTATTGATGATGCAGTAGTGATTGGAGAACAAGAAGGAGGCTTGTGCAAATTGAAGGACCATCCAAAACAAGCCTTGATCCATGACACAGTAGAGCCAAATGAGCTTTGGCATAGAAGGCTTGCACATGTGCATTACAGAGCACTACCTATTGCAAGCAAAGCTATTGAAGGTCTTCCAGAATTTCAAGCTATTTGAAGGGAAGAACAAAAATCAGAATATGACCTAAAGAAACCAGTTGAAGAATGTGAAGATCTAGAATGCAGAGACCATGTAGTCATAAAAGTCTCTCAAATTAAGAACAACTTGAAGCAGAAGTGAAGAATGCAGAAGTGGTGATGGCCACCTTGAATGGCCTCCCAGGATCGTGGAATTCATTCATTCAAGGAATGTGTTCCAGAAGGAAGTGATTACTTTCAGCAAACTCTAGGAAGAAGAAGAAGCTCGACTCATAAGAAGAGAAGAGAAGATGGAAGCAAATGAAGATCAAGCTCTCAAAGAAGATACCTCAAGCAATGAGGAATATGAAGAACTCAACTCTTAAAGAACTTCTTATCGTCCTTATCATTTCGATAAGAAACGATGCTACCATGAATGAAGAAGACGATGAAGCTGAAGGCTCAAGAAGCAATCTACCCACAAAACAAATAAAGATAAGTATTCAATTGTCATTTCATGATATTGTTTTGTTATGAATTTGTTTATATTCAGTTGATGTATCATGCATGATAGGATGTTTGCATTAATGGCAGTATACTACTAATATGCATGTGATGGGTAAGTAACTCATGGTGCTATACAACTCTCCATTGCTACTTATCTAGAATGAAACCTCTTTGCTGACATATTGGATTAGTGCACAATCTCAATGTTGTCCTGGTAGAGATGGAAGGCATCTAGAAAGTTTCAATGAGATATGAATGAATGTTGTATTGGCTAAAGTAGTTGCATGATCATATATTTATGCATAAGTGTTTGCCAATATAAATATTCCTTATGAAATGTTTCTAACCATACAATTGCATTTGACTTGTAGGAAAGACCGCATACATAATCTCCTACAAGAAAAGAAGAATGAAGACTTGTTCTGAAGAGAAAGTGACGACATTTCAAAATGAAGAATAATATGACGAGTGCAATGACATCATTGATGCAGAACCTTCCAGCCACCAAGAAGAAAGGGAAGACCAGTTCAAGAAGAATGATGTCAGGGCACAGTATCGAGACCTGAAGAGAAGTTCTTAGTTCCATCATGTAGTAGATGTAAATGTCGCGGGATACAAAGCAAAGATTCGTAGCACGAGGCTTCTCACAAAAAGAAGGCCTAGACTATGAAGAGACATTTGTAGCCAGTAAGAGTCTAAACACATACATGATGATCCTGATGAAGATCTTAACCTTTGCTACAAGGTTGAAGATGCAAGTCTATACACTAGATGGATACATAGAATACTAGTAGCATAGGAAGCTACTTGTCACTCCGGTACATAATGTTTTTAGTGCATAGAGCACAGAAGACAGAGGGAGTATGATGCTTCGCTTCAGAGGGAGTGACTATAGAATATATTGAGGTTCGACATGGTACGACAGGATGTGCAGATTACTGATGACTCTAGGCTTTACTGAGAGTAAAGTGGATTACAACCTTTGCTTCAAGGTTGAAGGCAGAAGACCAGTGATGCTCCTATTATGTGTCGATGCATTATTTTCTAGGCATGGAGGTGTGGACAAGGGAAGTATGCAGTAGAGATCCTGAATAGGTTCAGGATGATGGACTGCATGACCGCACTTGTGGCATCAAACCTGAAGTTGTTGAGTGATGCTTCATCAGATTCGGTTGATGCTACGATGTATCGTCAGATGATTAGGTCATTGATGTACCTGAGGAACACGAGACCAGACATTTGCTTTGCTGTGAACACCTTGAGCCAGTACTTGATAGATCCAAGAAGTGTTCACTTGATTGCTGCAAAGCATATTCTGAGGTACCTGAAGGGTACAGTTGATTATGGGCTCAAGTACAATGTGAATCAAAAGATTAACCTAGAGGGTTATGTTGATTCAGATTGGGCAGGCAGTGCCATCGATAGGAAGAGTACTTTGGGATGTTGCTTCAGTATGGAATCAGGTGTGATCTCTTGGTTTAATAGGAAGCAATCTTGTGTGGCACTGAGTACAGCTAAAGCAGGGTATGTCGCAGCTTGTTCAGCTAGTTGTGAGGCAGTATGGCTGCGGAAGCTACTGTCTGATATATTTGATCTCCAGTTGGATGCTACTTGTATACATTATGACAACCAGAGTTGCGTGAAGTTGTCAGAGAATCCAGTGTTCCATGACAAGTCGAAGCATATCGAGATCAAGTATCACTATATCAGGGATATGGTGCAGAGAGGAGCAGTGAAGCTCTAGTATGTTGCGACGGAGGAACAGATAGCTGATGTATTGACGAAGCCATTGGCTAGGCTAAAGTTTGAGTACTTCAGAGAGAGACTTGGTGTTCTCCAAATCGAGGTTCCTTGCAAGAGAAAGTGATGAGACCCATAGCCATTCAGACATGGTGAGAGGATTGGTTCCTTCCATGGTCAGATGTAAGGGCTGAGCCATTCTTTCATGGTGAGAGGATTTGGTTCCTTCTATGTCAGATATGAGTGCTGACTGCCATTCTGGGAATGGAGGCACCTGGTCAGTTACCAGGAACACTCAGTCAAGGACTGAGAGAGCCATTCTGATGAGCAGGTCAAATGTAAGGGCTGAGCCATTCTGTTCATGGCTAAAGGATTAAGTTCCTTCCATGGCAGATGTGAGTGCTGGCCATTCTGTCGAGTAGGACAGATGTAAGGGAAACTACCACTCTCATGGAGAGTGGAGGTGCCTGGTCCGTTACCAGGTAGCTCAGTCAGGGACTGGGAGCCATTCTGATGAGGGTGTAGGATTTAGTTCCTACCAGGTCAGATGTGAGTGCACAAATCTTTCATCACTGTGGTAGGAAGGGTTCCGGCCTAGGTGAGAGTCGTTCATCATTATGGTAGGATGTGTTCTGGCCTGGGTGAATGTGTGGAAATCTTTCATCACTGCGGTAGGAAGGGTTCCGACCTGGGTGAGAGTCATTCATCACTGTGGTAGGATGTGTTCTCACCTGGATGAATGTGCCATTCTAACAAGTAGATCAGATATAAGTGCAGAGCCATTTCACATAAGTTAATGATGTGATGTCCTATCATGCTGGTGAATGTGAGTGCTGGGCCTTTCTAATGTGATTGTAGTTTACTACATGATCAGATGTGAGTGTTGTGCATTCCTTTCTGACGAGCAGGTCAGATGTAAGTGTTGGGCGAAGACCTACCTGGTGGCTAGGCCTACAACCAGCATGAAAAAGGGTTGGCTCTGTAGAACTTCCTATGACGAGATAGTACACACATGATGATGACCAGAGGAGATCCAGATCGAGCTATGATCCAGATCCAGTTATGATGAATCTGAGAGATCTAGATCAAGTGATGATCCAGATCTAGCAGTGATGATCCAAATTGAGAGATGATCCAGATCCAGATCCAAGATCGGGTGATGATCCAGATCCAGTCCAATGATGATGATCCAGATCCAGTGATGATGTTCTATGACGATCCAAATCGAGAGATGATACAAATACGAAGATGAAGATGACTTGAAGATGAAGATGAAAATGATCCAGTGATACAGAGAAGAAGACCAGCGCTGAAAATTGTGTCGAAAGAATACCTTCCTAGTTAAGAGGGAGTTTTGATGTATTTGTAACTTCGGAATGTATTCTTCTATGTATCTTATATATTGTAACCCGATGTTTATTTCGAGATGTTTCTATTATGTATTTGAGTCATGTTTTCATGCCCCGATGTTCTAATCGAGAGGATTAATAATGTAAACAAGTCTTTTCAAGTCATTGTGTAAGTCCCCATAGTTTCGGGGCACTAGGTTTATTATACACTAATTAAGGTGTAGGCTCTAGTAAGTAATTGTTAGTTGGGCTGACATGATTTAGTGCACTTCAAGTAAATGGAAGAATATAAATAGAGAATGAGAGTCTCTCTATTTATCACTTGTACAACACATCACTTACCCTCTCAAGTGTGGCGCACTAGTGAAGAAGGAAATATACTGGGACTAGAACACTACTACTGTCGGGAGTGCATCTTACTATTTTGGGGTCTTACATCTTGTGGTGATTCTATCTTTGAGGAAGTTGTGGGGTTTTCTCCATTTATGGTTTCCCCGATCAAAACTCTTTGTGTCTCTTGTCTCTTGTGAAGTGCTTATGTTTTATTGTTGTGCTTGTTATTCTCTCAGTGAAAAGATCCTAACATAATTCTAGCTTAAATGTTGAAAAACTAACAATTATGAGGGTACTATTAAAATCCCACCTGCACATATATACCGTAGAGAAGATGGATCTTGAGTATATTGGCCTTAGGCTCAATCCACCCTTTCTTTTAACCATCCCAGGTGTAGAGGAATGGAATGAAATAATAGAAGCAGAAGCATGGAAAGAGGTAGAAAATTCCAAGGGATAATGTCATCCAGGGACATTCATTAGATGTGTATCTTGGGATGCTATATTAGAACCAAAAGGGCGAACCCAATCACATCAAGGAACACCAAGCCTCCCTTTTTTATTACATAAGGATGTGCAATATCTTAAAGTAGGGGGGGTATTATGGAATTTCAAGATGGTCATAATTATCCCATATATGTCATGGTTCACAAGGATTAAGATCTAGAAATGATATGAAGGAATTTGTATCAACACTAAGAATACCATCTTTTGCAGGTAGGTATAGTTGGAATTTATGTTTGATTTAAATTATTCCATTAAATTCTTAACTTCCTTATTTGGTGACTAATGAAATCATGCTAACTACTTGACCTTAGTATGGCACCATTAGACATTTCATGTTGTTGCATGCTAGAGAAGATAGTTGGATTGCCACAACATCAAGCCTGGAGTCAGATATTCGAATCACATACCAAGATACATTTTTATAAGGTGTCACCATGTATGGGAGGATTAGCTACATAATCTCAATATAGATGAAAAAGCTGGATGGATCATAGTCCTAATGAAGACTCAGTTAGATTGAAGAAACAAGATTTTATTTGATGAATAGTTTTTCCTACTTTTGCATTTAAATGGAAGATCAAGCAATCCCAAGGGGATGCACTCCTGCAATATTCAATCATTTTGATAAGAATTTTTATTGTTGCTAAAGTTCAAACTCTTGTTATTTATCTCCAAGTTTTTAATAAATTAGAAGGACATCTTTTACATCACTTATCTGAGTAGCCTTTGATTCCTATAGTAGTCTTGGGTAGGGCCTTCCTAGGGGAAATACAAGGATCTATTGTTCTTATATTAGATTTAATTATGTTATAATTTTATGCAACATTGTATAGGATTACTATTTCCTTTATAAGTTCTACATGTTCTGTGATTTATCCTTTGTGAATCTTTCCTTTCCTTATTTGTGCACATATTTGTCTCACTTATTATTTTGATAATCATTTATGTTTGCTTAAATTTGTTTACTTTATATGATCATATCTATTATTTAATTTAATTAATACTCCTCCTCTGTGTATTGGGTATTTTCATGGACTTGGAAATGTTATATTTTTATCATTTAAGCAATATGATCTTAGGATCTTATCTGAGAGAATAACATGCACATCAATCAATCACAAGAGACAATAGACACAAAGATTTTCCTCGGGGAAACCATAAAGGAGAAAACCTCACAACTTCCTCAGAGATAGAATGAGCACCAATGGAAGCAGTAAAACCCAAAGAAAGAAAGATGATCTCCAATAACTGTTCTCTCTCTCACTTGTGTGAGATCCTCTTTTCTCACCTATGCGCTATAGCTGGGTGAGTGTGTGTGAAAAATAGAGAGGCTCACTCTCTATTTATACTAATTTTTGACTTGACAATTACTTACCAGGGGTGATCACTTCTCTATGAGAGTCTAATAACCCTAGTTCACCACAATTGTGGGGACTCCCCCCCCCCCAATCAACAAGGAGGGTTAACCTCAACTCAATTGTGGAGACTATTTCCCTGAATTACAATGGAGGGTTGACCTCATTGATTTTACATGAATTTATTATATTAATGACTCTCTTGATAGGAACATCAAGGTTGCAATGAAATAAAAATGATTCTCCCGATAGGAACATCGGGGTACAATATAAGATATACAAGTGATTACATTCCGAAGTTACAAATACATCAACACTCCCTCTTAACTAGGAAGGTATTCTCTTGAAATAATTCATCAATACAAGTCTTCATCACTGGATCATCATCATATTTGGATCATCACTGGATCATCATCAAAGCTGTATCATCATTGGCTCATCATCAAAGCTGGATCATGACTGGATCATCATCAAAGATGGATCAACACTATATCATCATCAAAGATGGATCATCACTAGATCATCATCAAAGCTAGATCATCACTGGATCATCATCAAAGCTGGATCATCATCAAAGTTAGATCATCACTAGATCATCATTGTCGTCACTACTCCCGCTATCTTGAGCAAATGGTGCTATCTCTCAATTCTACTCATCATAGGAAGTTCTACAGAGCCAACCCTTTTTCATGCTGGTTGTAGGCCTAGCCTCTAGGTAGGTCTTCATATTCTTCAACTCTTATATCCGACCATGGGAGGCCCAGCTTGCCACCATGTCGGAAAGGCCCACCCAACACTTATATCTGACCATGGGAGGAACATATCCAACATCCATTTTAGAATGGCACACCCATCAATCACATTTGACCATGGGAGGCCCAGCCTTCCACCATGTCAAAAAGGCCCAGAACTCACATCTGACCATGGGAGGCCCAGCCTACCACCATGTCAGAAAGGCTCATCCAAAACTTATATTTGACCATGGGAGGCCCATCCTGCCACCATGTCAGAAAGGACTAACACTCACATCTGACCATGGGAGGCCTAGCTTTCCACCATGTCAGAAAGGTTCTACACTCACATCTAACCATGGGAGGCCCATCCTACCACCATGTCAGAAAGGCTCTACACTTACATCTGACCATGGGAGGTCCATACTACTACCATGTTAGAAAGGATCTGCACTTACATATGACCATGGGAGGCCCAGCCTACCACCATGTCAGTAAGGCTCTACACTTACATTTGACCATGGGAGGCCCATCCTACAACCATGTCAGAAAGGATCTACACTTACATATGACCATGGGAGGCCCATCCTACCACCATGTCAGAAAGGCTCTGCACTTACATCTGAACATGGGAGGCCTAGCCTGCCACCATTTTAGAAAGGCACACGGACTCATCACTTCCCCTTAGAAGGAACCTTGATCTGGAGAACACCAAGATTATCCCTGAAGTACTCATGCTTCACTTTGGCCATTTCTAGCATAGAATTACATTAGGGATGATTACATCCAAGGATAACCTGTGAGCTTCACAAGGATTGATTACATCCAAGGACAACCTAGAAGACTGTTTATATCTGAGCAACCTATGAGCTTCGCCAAGATTTTATGCTCAGACAACCTGTCTCACTGGCTATGCTAGAAATCCCTCTTTCAAGAGGTCTCGATCTACATCACATACTGGAGCTTCACTTCTCGTCTCTGCATCGTACAAAAATGCAATTCAGATCAATCAAATCAAATAGTAGTTTGTAAAAGAAACATACTACCTCCCAAATAGTCGAGAAAGTGGCAACATATGTTTCCTCGGCTATACTCAGTGCCATGCAGGACTTCATCCTACTAAACCAAGAGATCACACCCGATCTCATACTGAAGCAGTACCCTGAAGTGCTCTTCCTATCAATGGCACTTCCTTCCCAATCCGAATCCACATAACCCTCCAAGTTAGTATTTTGATTCAACCCATACTTTCGCCCATAATCAACTGTGCCCTTCATGTACCTCAGAATATGCTTTGCAGCAATTAGGTGAACATGTCTTAGATCCGCCAGGAACTAGCTCAATGTGTTCACAGCAAAGCAAATATCTGGTCTCATATTCATCAGGTACTTCAAGGACCCAATCATTTGATGATACATCATAGCATCAATCGACTCTGACGAAGCATCACTCAATAGCTTCATGTTTGATGCCATAGGTGTGGCCATGGCCTTGCATTCCATCATCCTGAACCTCTTTAGGATCTCTACTACATACTTCCCTTGTCCAAGGGAGATTCTATCTTCATTCTGCCACACCTCCATGCCTAGAAAGTAGTGCATCATTCCCAAGTCCCTTCACTCAAACTTGGCAGCATGTCTCCTTCTTACATTTTTAATGAGTTCCTCTTTTCCTGTAAGGAACAGGTCATCGACATATAACAGGAGCATCACTTGTCTTCCTCCTTCAACCTTGACACAAAGGTTGGAATCTTCTTTACTCTTAGTAAATAATAGAGCCATCAAGAATTTGTCCATCATGTCGTACCATGTCGAACCTCAGGATCTTCTGCAGTCACTCCCTCTGAAGCGGAGCATCATTCTCCCTCTACCTTTTGTACTCTATGTATTATGTATTGGAGTGACAAGTAGCTTCCTCTGCTACTAATATTCTATGTATCCATCTGGGGTCACTGGATACCAAGATCCTCTATCTTGAACCTTATCAAAAGCTCTTCTCACACCCATTTGTGAGCTTGTCATTCTCTATAGGCTTTCATATTCAACCTTGTAGCAAAGGTTAAGATCTTCATTTCTCTAGGTGATCTCCAAGATCCTCATGTATGTGTTATCCCATGGGTGTCTTCTAAGCTCATACAAGGATTTCTTTTGCACACATGATTCTTCTTGTCAAACTTCCAGTGGCTGCAAATGTCTCATTATAGTCTATGCCTTATTTTCATGAGAAGCCTCGTGCTATGAATCTTTCCTTGTATCCTACTGCATTATGGATCTTGTAGATCCATATGGAAGATACTACGGACTTCTGTTTAAGTATTCGACATCGCATTCTAGTCATCATTCTTCATTTTGGATTATTTCTTGAGCTGTCTCCACTTGTTCTTTGGAACAAATCTCATCCTTCTTTTCTTGTAGGCGATTATACATGATCTTTCCTACAATTCAACTGAATTAGTTGTATGGTTAGAAACATTTCATAATGCATATTCATAATGGAAAATTATTATGCATAAATATATGATCATGCAACTATTTTAGCCAATACAACATTCATCCATATCTCACAGAAACTTTCTAGATGCCTTCCATCTCTACCATGACATCATTGAGATTGTACACTAATCCAATATGTTAGAAAAGAGGTTTAATTCTAGATAAGTAGCAATGGAGAGTTGTATGGAACCATGAGCTACTTACCCATCACATGCATATTAGTATTATACGGTCATTAATGCAAAGATTCTATCATGCATAACACATCAACTGAATATAAACAAATGCATAACAAAACAATATCATGAAATGATAATTGAATACTTATCTTTATTTGTTTCATGGATATACTCCTTCTTTCAATTTCATCGCCTTCTTCATTCATAACAACATAATTTCTTATCCAAATGCTAAGATTTCAAGAATAGAGTTCTTCATATTCCTCATCGCTTGAGGGATATTCTTTGAATCGTGAGGGCTTGATCGTCAGTTGCTCCCATCTTCTTTTCTCTTATTATCACTCGAGCTTCTTCTTGTGTGCACTCTTCCCAGAGTCTGCTAAAGGTAATCACTTCCTTTTGGCACACATTCCTTGAATGAATGAATCCCATTACCCTGGGAGGCCATTAATATGGTTATCACAATTTCTGCATTCTATACTTCTTCATTCACTCCTTCAAGTTGTTCTTTGATTTGAGAGACCCTTGTAAATTATAACTGTATGGTCTCTGCATTCTGGATCTTTACATTCCTCAACTGGTTTCTCAAACTCATATTCTGATTTAGGTTCTTCCCTTCAAATTTCTTTGTCAAGGCATCAGACATCTCTTTAGGTGTCTTTAGGGAAGACACTTGTGGTATAAGTCGAACCTTGATTGAATCAACAATGATATTCTTGGCCTTGACCAAGTTCTTCTTGTGTAAGGCTTTTAGTCTCATCTCTCTCTGGAATTGGAACCTCTCTACTTATGTAGGTGTCCAATTCATTTTATTCAAGAACCAGTGAGATCCTATACTTCCATGCTTGGAAGTTGTCAGCTTCACTAAGCTTTTCATCAAGCTGGTGTGATTACTCATTTTGAAATGAGAACATCAAATGTATATAGAAAAGGATTAGATCTTATCGATTTGAGGTGTCCATCCTGGTTTTGGAGCTGGTTGATCTAGGGTTTGTCAGAGAAACCCTAATTTTCAAAACTTAGAATCTTTTAGATCTTATTAGATAAAAATATAGGCCTCTTCAAGGCGAGCTGTCCAATGTACTCCTTTTCTTAAATCAGTGGAGGGAAGCTCTTGAAACAGGAATCCCTAGTCTTCCAATTTTTTTTGCAGAATTCCTGATATTGTTTCTTTGGTATCTATGAAATTGCTATTGCTCTGTGTCTAAAATTTCATACTGAGGTAGCCTCATCTATTATATTTACACCACCATAGGTTTGAGAATATTTGGTTTCACCAATTAGGACTTATTAGATTTTTCCCAAGGTGATTTCTTTCAAGACTGTTCAGCATAGCGAACTTGTACAGAATGCCACGTGTCACTGTTTCATCATCAAGGTCTAAAATTTTTACCACAAAAATTAAATTCTATTTCCTATATAGGACATCTTGTGTAATTTTATTTGGACCTTCTTACACTGATATATAGGAATTGTCCCTAGGTGTCCTATTTAGGGATGCATCTTGGAAGAGACTGGAACCCTGATTTGGAGGAATCATATCTCCCAGAACATAGCGAATGTAAGGCTGAGGTTTTTACAAAAGGTAGATTCATATTTTATATTTGGCATGTGAAAATTTCAGCTCCTAATACTTCTTCATTATCGAGATATAGAGAATGTACCAAAACTACTAGTTTTAGTATTTTAGGGTTTTTCAGGCCCGGGGTCAAATTAGGGTTTGACTTTCCTAGAGTTTTGAACAACCAAAAATTTCAACCTTGGTCTCTAAATTTCGATTTTGAGGAGATAAATCCTATGTGGGGATCACTCAAAAATTCCTCTTCTATGAAAATACCTAACTACCGCTGCAGTGGTAGGTCAAAAACTGAAAATACCCAGAATCAAATTTTGCTACGACAGAAAGATGCACCCTTCAATGGAGAGTCAGCCTAGCCTCCTTTTGCTGATGGATTATGGAGAGATACCCAAAAGGTAAGAATCCCTAGATTCTTTGGCTGCATAGTGTATTCTTCTCAGGTTAGCTCTAATACCATGTTATATTTTTATCATTTAAGCAATATGATCTTAGGATCTTATCTGAGAGAATAACATGCACAACAATCAATCATAAGAGATAATAGACAAAAATATTTTCCTCAGGGAAACCATAGAGGATAAAACCCCACAACTTCCTTAGAGATAGAATGAGCACCAATGGCAGTAGTAAAAACCAAAGATAGAAAGATGATCTCCAATAGTTGTTCTCTCTCTCACTTGTGTGAACTCCTCTGCTCTCACCTATGAGATATAGATGGGTGAGTGTATGTGACAAATAGAGAGGCTCACTCTCTATTTATACTAATTTCCAACTTGACAATTACTTACCAGGGTGTACTTCTCTAGGAGAGTCTAATAACCCTAGTTCCCCACAACTGTCGGGACTTTGCTCCCCCAATCAACAAGGAGGGTTAACCTTAACTCAATATGGGGACTATTTCCTTGACTTACAATGGACGGTTAACCTCATTGATTTTACATGACTTTATTATATTAATGACTCTCCCGATAGGAACATCGGGGTACAATGAAATACAGATGATTCTTCCGATAGGAACATCGAGGTATAATATAAGATATACAAGTGAATATATTCTGAAGTTACAAATACATCAACATGAAGATACTTTATCTCTCGTGTCTTATATGCCTAAGCCATAGTAAGGAACTTCACCTTTAGCTATCTAGCTAAGTTGGGGAATTTGGTCCAACTCGCCATTTTGGGAATGGTAGAGAAACAAGTTTTAATCTAACTACTTAGTCCCACATCTCTGCACTTTGTAAATATATTTTATGTATGATTTTTATTTTAATTCTTTATGTTTGATTAAATTAGATTCCTTTCCTATTATCAGTTCAAATTTCCATTAATACTACTAGACAAGTTTTTCCTTTTGTAGCTTCATATACTTTGTCGAACCCTCTCAAGTTTGTAAGAATCATTGGGTTGACAATTAAAGTTAAAGTTAGAAGATACAATATTATTTCTACTACCTTTAACCCACTATTTACCCATAGGGTGAGCATAGTAATCCTCTATCTGATGGGGTCGAAACACATGTACCAACGAAAAAGGATGAGAGAATCATTCCCCCAAAACCACAAACCATCCATGCTATCCTCTATCAATATTTTGCTCAGTGGAATACATAAGTGATGTAACCTAGGGTTCCTATACAACTAAGAGGAGTGTATATGAGAATGTGTTTCGAAGTGCATGATGTCAATTGCTTTAACCCTTCCTATGTGAATTGATGGGCATGGAACTTTCCAATGAGATATCACTATGTGAATACAACCACATTTTATTTGAAGAGGGTGGGGTGGATCATCACCTTCATAGTGTCCAACATTCACTTGATACACTTGGGTCTATGACTACTATGTTGTTTTCCAAATGGATGTTTTGGGGGGTCCACATAGGTTAGAGGCACAACAGAATCAGGATAGGAGAAGGGTTGGAAAGACTTCAGATGCGAATCAACAACAAAAGAGGGGATATCTTATTTGGTTGGGGATAGTGAGTTAGGGAATAAGAAGGGTTTGACTTTATGATTAGGTAGTAAGGTTAGAAGTGTAGGATCTGGCGAGGGTGATAAATCCATAATGTGGTTGCAAAATGGTCCATGAGGATAATGAGGATGAGGAGTTCCAGGTCAAGGGTCTGAATATGCACATGGATTTATAGGATGGGGTATGAAAAAAACCCTATGTGTCCCTAATTCTACCCCTACTCCCCCTCCCCCCCACACACACATGTACATATAAATACAGATACATATATACATATA
>LPNX010617991.1:132549-208488 GCA_001517045.1 Pseudotsuga menziesii | reverse complement strand
TATGTATATATATATATGTATATATATATATATGTATACATATACATACATACATACATATATGTGTGTGTGTGAGCACACACACATACACACATATATATACATATACAAACACATATACATATGTTAGAAAACATGATCGCATAGCAATACCAATAAACAATAAATAAATGCAAATATTAAAACACATTACAAGAGAGACACCAATATAATGTGGTTTAACCAAGATGGGCTACCTAAAGACAAAAATTTCCAATCCTTATTATACAGTGCATCAAAATGAAGGTATATAACCTGCAACACACCCGCTGCACTTCCTCTTCATTCTCTCACACAATCATAGAGATCGTTTTACAATGCTACAATACAATACAAATTCATATTACAATTCCTTCCTTTTATAAATGGAATGCCATGGGAAAATACCACAAGATTCCCAAGATTGTGGGCACGTAAATCACCCATTATTGAACAAATCACGACTATGAAATTACAACATTTTACAAGACATTTTTTCCTAAATTTTCGTTACGGGGGTGCTTCCCCCAAACCCACACCAGGGGGTTCTCCCGAAATAGTCGCCACCCCCCCTGGACCCCCTTGATTCCTATAGTGGGGGGGGAATACCCCACACACATAGTCATAAGGTGTTGGGATACAAACACAGTTGAAACAATAACATCTTTGAATGAGGAAGATTAGGGTCCACAACCAATAATATTTGTGTATTTTATTATAAATATTTAAAAACTAGTGGATATGGAAAGGAAATATTTGGTTA
Organism: Pseudotsuga menziesii; assembly: GCA_001517045.1. Lineage (NCBI taxonomy): Eukaryota > Viridiplantae > Streptophyta > Pinopsida > Pinales > Pinaceae > Pseudotsuga > Pseudotsuga menziesii. Next base: position 207,707 of record LPNX010617991.1, on the reverse strand, counting down.
ATGCATTGGAAATATAGTGGCACAATGAAGTCATTGGTTGAAACTATATGCTGTAAACTATTGAATATTTTGTACTTGAGTTTTAATGTATTGTGCAAGGTCCATGTTCGGTGGTGCCCAACACTCTAGTAGTAATTTTTTTCCCTGTGAAACTTATCCATAGGAAAGTTTGGATTCCTTTGGGTGCTAAAAGCACATGATATCCATCTTATGCACAAAGAAGGGATGTTGCATCAGGTTTTGGAATGAATGACTTGGGTAGGAACAATGGTGGTAGGTGTACTCATAGCCTAGCTTGATGTAGAATCATAGAGGTTGTTGAGTCTTCGATTAAAGGGGGTAATGCGATATGGTTTGATATCAGTGTTGGGACCAGGTTATGCTCAAGAAAGAATCTAATGTATTGATGAACCACATAAATGAAAAGGATTTCTAGAGAACTGGCGGTTACAACGCTTGAGGACCCATGTAATCCAGTAGATAGATTCCTTCTTTATATGGACTTCAATTATGAATTATTTGTAAGTACAAAAGACCTTCGGAAGTGCAATGATGTGAAAGGAAAGTCAAGGCAAGATAAATGAGAGAAATAAAAATTTGGATGTAATAGCAATAGTTAAAAAGAAGAAAAAAATGGAGATGACAATGTGAAATTTGAATATTAATGGGACTTTTGAGTACCCTAGTTGTTTTTGGGGGTTTGGATATGAAGAAATTCCCTAAGTCAATTTTAAAGGGGGGATTTTTATGATTACTATTAACTCGAGAATGAGCAAGGATGCATGTGGTTTTGGGCACATGATTTTGGTAGCATGTGGTTTATTTCTAGTTTTATTTTCATGTAATGAAACCTATTTATAGGGTTGTAATCCTCCATTGTAAGTGTCTTGGAAGGTGAGTTTAGCTAACTCACTTAGCCCAGATGGTTGATTTGGACCATAAATGGAGATCTCCGTTGGTTGTTTTCTTTTTGCATGAGGTTTTCCAGAGTAAATATTTATGTTGCTATTATGGTTGTTATTTTAATTGTGTATTTATTGTTCTTTCACATATTTTATTTATTTTTCTCTCGTATACATACATACATACATACATACATACATACATACATACATACATACATACACATACATATACATATACATATACATATACATATACATATACATATACATATACATATACATATATATATATATATATATAGATATAGATATAGATATAGATATTACATACATATACATATACATATATAACATAACATAACATAATGTATGTACCCTTTAAACAAAAATCACAACCTTTAATGGAAAGTTTAATGCACATGGGTGTTAACCATTAAATATACTTGTGAATCATTTGATAGAATGTCTACTGACATTTGAAACTTGCCTCTCAAATATTATTATCAATTCAAGCTTGAGTCCTGGTGGGTTTCCAAGAAGATCTACATGTTAAAGGGTGTTGATAGAATCTATGTACAATATTTTCTTTGATCATACGATCTAATTTGAGGCTATCATTTTTTTTTACAAAATACATAACTATAGCCTTGTTCACCATCTATTAAAAAAAAATTAACATTAAATTATTGGGTTATGAGATGGAAATATCATGTGTTCATGAAAACCATTTCTAGGAAATATATCACTTTAAAAGTGGATGCTCATAAACCATTGCAACTATGGAGGACAAAATCTAGAACAAGGAGGGAATGTTTCCTAATCAACATAGGTTTATGTCATCAGGAAAATGACTAGGAAATATAGGAATTCCATCTTTTTCGATTATACCTTTAATAAGGCATCAAACCTTTTCCTAGTACACAATCTCTATGGAGAGGTTATATGAAATGAAATGGATTCCTACATAAATTTTCCTAGCCTATCCTAGGGTTAAAGATGAAAAATAATTGAATCATTGCTCCTTAATGTGGCCATTTAAAATATATTCACATTCCCTTTGAAATATGATGGAATATATATGATTTTCACCTATGCCAATGTTCAATATTAATGAATTAAACCATAGTTATTAAGAGAATGTCTTGATTTTCCAATTCAATGGGTTCTATTCATCAATAACAAATATTTTTGAATGTATTAACCCCAATTATATGATTTGAAATTTGGTAAATATATACACTAAAGGATTATTTTTAATGCTCAAATATTTCATAGATTTAACATTTTTGCAATTCACACCGTAACGCATCATCAACATATAGCATGCATACATACGCAGACATCGTTATCAGGATCCAAGAAGAAATATGAGTCCATAAATTCTATAATATAGTCAAAATACAAAGCCACTAGTCCAAACTACTATTAAGGTGTACTAATACACATATTACCAGTTATGTGTATGCATAGTACCTACATGGATTTCCATTGATATCAGCATGACCGTTAAAACAACGAGATCTCAACCACGAGTTGCACATTTAAGGCTCATGAATTCTCCTCACTAACACAAATTTTAACTTATCTTTTCAACTTGATGGATGGGTATTCAATATCCCTCATTGTGTACCTTGAATCTAGTTCATGAGGTGATGGGTTCACACTTAGATCTAGTTGTTTCTTGGCCACATCTTGGCCTATAAAAGGAATCCACAAGAATGCAATCGTAAGATAAATATAGATCAAGGTTATGTTGCTATAATTGAATTAGATCTCCCTTATAACACATATTTTCCACACCTACTACCATTATCCAAACTCCCTTTCCTCCTTCCTCCAAGGGACAAGTGTTTCTCCCATTTGTTCTTCAAGCTTTCTAGCATCTAGTGTGGACAAAATATGCCTCCCTAAGGGGGAGTTTTTTCCTCCATTTGGAGTTCACATATCATATGTGACACTATATATATTTTCTTGACCATTGGGAAATATAAAGTGGTTCATGTAGCGGCTCTTTGTTATGGTTTTCACCCCCTTGTCTCTTTTATTTTGTAATTCATTTTGTTTGATTTTTGTCTAGTTTTGTTACTAACAAGAGCTTGTGGGATGTACTTTGGGGTTATCATATTTTCTTTTTGTTTCTAAATACTAGGATTAGTTAATAACCTCAAGGGACTTCACCCAACGTGGGATAGGATGCACACCTTTGTGCATTATTTTCCATGACAGTATTTATGATGACTCCACTTATTTTTGGACATTTTATTCTTAACTAGGTTGTTACTTGTTAGATATCTAATTTTTGGTCTATTGTGATTTGCAAGTGAAGAGGTCCATACCCTTCATCCCTGGAATTTGACCTCCTTTTGTTCATTTTAGTTGTTTTAATAGACACATGGATCCTAGCACTACATATGCGTAGGCTGCACATAGAATCCTTCGAAAATCATGTTGTGTATATATTTTAATAGAATTATACTCCTGTAGTTTGTATTTCACTATCTACGTGACCTTTTTGCATTGTAATCACCCTAATGTCCACAAGTGATTGTTTTTAACACACTGCTACACACCCATCTTTTTGTGTTTTCATGCAATTACTTCTTTTCTTTGCTTTATAGTCATTTTTCACGATCTTGAAACCCCAATGGCATCTCACTAATGGAATAGAATTAATTAAATTGCAATAGTTTAATTTTTTTATATAGTAACTAGATCACTTAGTCTAATATTAGGGAGCAAAGGGGCCTTCCCTCGAAATATACCTGGGTAACCAAACTTGAGGAGTTTAATGAGCCTTGTTGTTATCACTAGTATTCAAGAAATATTATGTTATTTTCTTCCTTTACATCTTTATTTCAAATAGTGTAAATCCACTTTTGAACACTAGAAAGTACCTAAATACTCTACTCTCTCGATATATTCTCTTCACCTCACACTTCTGGTTAGCTTGGTGAATCAAAAAAGGGAGAGGTGTGTGGAATTCCTCCATTGCACGCTTTACTTAATTAGCATTTTATTTGGCAAGAATCATTAGCCTCTTTAGATAGTTTGTATTTCACTATCTACGTGACCTTTTTGCATTGTAATCACCCTAATGTCCACAAGTGATTGTTTTTAACACACTGCTACACACCCATCTTTTTGTGTTTTCATGCAATTACTTCTTTTCTTTGCTTTATAGTCATTTTTCACGATCTTGAAACCCCAATGGCATCTCACTAATGGAATAGAATTAATTAAATTGCAATAGTTTAATTTTTTTATATAGTAACTAGATCACTTAGTCTAATATTAGGGAGCAAAGGGGCCTTCCCTCGAAATATACCTGGGTAACCAAACTTGAGGAGTTTAATGAGCCTTGTTGTTATCACTAGTATTCAAGAAATATTATGTTATTTTATTCCTTTACATCTTTATTTCAAATAGTGTAAATCCACTTTTGAACACTAGAAAGTACCTAAATACTCTACTCTCTCGATATATTCTCTTCACCTCACACTTCTGGTTAGCTTGGTGAATCAAAAAAGGGAGAGGTGTGTGGAATTCCTCCATTGCACGCTTTACTTAATTAGCATTTTATTTGGCAAGAATCATTAGCCTCTTTAGAGTTGAAATTAAATATGAATATACATTTACTTTATGCTATTTAGTTAATTGAAACAATCAATTTGTTTACCTCACATGTGTTTGCATCATTAGCATGCACTAAGGGACCTAAAATCTATTCCAAACCGAGTATGTTATTCACCTCACATTACTTGTGAATTTGATGAATCTAAAAGGAGGTGAATTGTGAAATACCAATCTTACACACCATAAACAAAGTTGGACTCTTAAAATCAACCCTTGTAATTATAACCAGCTAAAATCCTCCATAGGAGGTCACAAAAAAATATTTTATTTTGGTAGGATTGAGTGGGATAAGAATCCAAACAATTCCCATCAATATAGTTTCATTAGGATAATTTTGAAACATAGAATTATTGACTTATAGGGTACTATCAAATCCTACTATAAGCAAGCGTTAAAAGAAATCCCAGATCAGATGTGCACTGTGACCAAGGAGATGAAAGCTAAGGTATATTTTCCTTTCTTTCCCATGCGAGTCACTAATCTTGGTTATAGGGGTAAAACACTATATCGCATAGGATGAACCACTAATAAACACTTGATGCAAGGTATCCTAGTGGACAGGCTTAGGATATCACCAAGGAGAGTTTTTGGGTGCAAGTGACTCTTGAAGTTGGGTATTGTCGTTGGGAAATGTTTCCAAGTTTTTTCAACTGAAATATTGGCCCCATCACTAGTATAAATGGATATTTTTTACCTTCACTTGTAAACCATTGCATGGATCCCATTATCACCATCAATGTTTCTTTTGGAAGGGCCAGTTACATTTGAGAGGAAGGACATTAGTTATTTATGGAATTTGCATTTATTTTCTTTCTAAATACAAGTTAACCTAACTCATAATAAAAAATATCCTACATGTGAAACCATTTTTTCTAATCCATAGTTGCACATATCACTCACTCTTGCACCATTTTGTATCTATTGTGGTTGGCATATTTTTACATTTCTCCATTTTTTGTTTATTCCTAGCATCACCTTGACTTGCGAAACTATACCTCCACCATATAGGAATAAAACCCCAACTGTAAGGAATATACCCTCTCTTGAGGGTTTTTCCACTTTCCCCCTATGGTTCATGAGGAAGATACTCTAGCGAGGTCATATCCTAGGCCACATTGATTGGATCCTATGCTCAAGGCTTCTCCTTGATTGACTCATTTATCCTCTCGATGAGAAACTAGATCCTTTTATAGAATATACACCTTGTTATTTGCACCCTAAGGAGGAAATACACCTCCTTCTTATCCCTCTCTAGGATGAGGTCACACAACATCCTCTTCTTCACACTGAGGACAAAGATCACCACCACATACTCACCATTATTCCCCTTGAGGAAACAACACACATAATACGATTGCAATAGCCACTCCACACCTACCATTCATGGCTAGCTTTAATATTCCTAATTTAGTGAAGTTGTTCAATGGTCCCATCGCTCATAATGGAACATGGACTGATATTCCCAATAAATTTCCCTCATATATCTATACTTTTGAAGGAAAACAAGGATATGATCCCACCAACCATGTCATGTCATTCTACCTATGGTGTTCCCAAAACAACATAGTGGAGGATTTTGTGAGGCTTCACCTATTTCAATGAACTCTCACTGGTACAACTACAAAATGGTACGTGAACCTATCAGGGGATTCCCATGCCACTTTTGGGATGATATACACTGCATTTATCACCTACTTTTAGCTACCAATATGCCATGAACTTGGTCTCAAAATTCTCATATAATTTTGGTAGAACACTTTTACCCACATAATGGACCACATCCATGTGTGGCATGGGCATCATAATTTGTGCAAAATCAAGATTCAACCTCAATTCATTTTGGATTAGTTCCTTAAATCACTCCAATCTACTATTGAATAGGACATGGGAACATTCCACAATCTAAGGAAGAGGTCATATTGAAGGCTTAACACTTTGATCTTATTTATGCATAGTCTAAGGACCTATACACCATCCTTTAGGATGCAACTCGACATCATTCTTTGGATCCCCCCCATGTTGGGACACACTCAACTGATGGGATTATTGGGACCATTTCGCTATAGAGAAAATACCCCCCATAACCATCTTCTGTACCACCCCCTATGTTGGTGCAGTATTGACACATCCTCGTTGCGTTAGATCCCTCTACTACTATCCCAAATCCTTCATTTAGAAAACTACAGTATAGACCCTATAGTCTTACATACGATAAAACAAGACACACAAAAATGGAACCTCCACCCCAAATGGAACAATATGATCCTACATCCATATCATATGGAGCACATGCATAATATATCCCACTACTAGGGTACAATCCTTATTACCCATTCCAGTGTCCTCCTGGTTTTTCCCACATGCCTCATATGGGATTTAATTTAGTCCAACCTTCTTTCCAGCAAAATACTCAACAATTTGAGCAAATGAACAACGTTGATTCCTAGAACCCTCAAAATTAGGGGAGGAAGAAAGGTAAGAACAATTAAAACTAGATGCAAGGGCATGGGAGAAACCCCCCTCCTCAGCAGAATGAAAAATTGGGCAACGAGAACATGGGGACTAACAACTCCCCCAAACAAGGAAAACATTCCAATCTAAGGACCAATTATTCTTGCTCAATCTATGGTGAGCATGACCATTATACTAACCATTGTTCACTTATCCTTGACTTCAAATAGTTTGAGGAAGCGAAAAAAAATACAATTGCAAACCCCCCTCAAGAACCTAATGCACCAGATCCCCAACAAGCTATCTTGAAACCACCATTTTCCAATCAAGGAGTTGTTACCTAAGAATAGGAACCACGCCCCCCAAATGACGATTCCTACCAAAACATTTACATGAACATGATCGACAAAAATATATAGACTTGAGCTAAAGGTTATGTTGGATCTGATCCTCCTTGAGAAGATGAAATTCCTACTCCCTAGGGAGTCCCTTTGGAAATTTTGTACCCATGCATGGAACAAATCCCAGGAATTACAAACGATCCACTTTGAGGTATCTCCCATAAACCCCATGTTAAAGATGCCCAAAACTACAGTATTGTGGATGACTTGGATCAGTCTCCAATTACCATTTCCATTCTATAAATACTTCAATCATTCCCAACCCAATGAAAGACATTACTAAATGCACTCATCTCCATCGACCCTTCCAATTTTTGCATAATTATTTTCAGCCTTGACAAAGGAGAATCGCGACTACCGTTGTTAGTTACATTCTAAGTCCTAGTCATCATTAAAAAAATTATGATTCATCGATGCATAATCCATGAAGGAACATCCACTTGTGTCATGTCTTCCAATGTTTGGAAGATAATGGGATCACTTGAACTAGTCCCCTCATTTTTGTGACCTTCGCGCATATGATGGAATACCATCCCAACCTAGAGGATTGTACCAAAATGTTCCTATCAAGCTAGGGGGGGAAATGGTGATGATCGATGTTATGGAGAGAAAATTCCTATGGATTTGGGGTACCACAACATACAGTATGACACTAGAAATCAATATTTACCAATATGCAAGAATAGTAAGCAAATATAACACTAAGGGATATCGAATCGTACCTTATTCCAGACAGTTGAAGTAGATCCCCGTTGAGCTTTTCCAATGCAATTGCAATTATAATTTTCTCTCAACAACAGCAAACAAAGAAAGCATGATATATATAAATTTGTTAGAGCTATCCTAGCATATATAATCAACCATGTATAATAAATTAAATACATTGATGGATTCAATATCCATATTCAAAATGCACATGAATTAGACAGGAAAATATATTTCTATTAATAAATCAGAGATACAATAGTGACAAACTCCGTTGGAACTTCTGTGAATCGGAGAAATTGAGTCCTCCACCTGGGCTTCCACCACTTCAATCTTCCATCTCTTGATAGCAATATCACAAATCAAAGGCAAGCTTGGGAAGAACACTATGTGTTCCAAGGGGCAAAGGGATGTAGACTCGAGTATAAGCAAAGCTGAGGCAACAATGGACTATAGCTTCCTTTCTCTTCAATTTCTCCTCCTTCATTGTATCTAAGGGGTTCCTTATATAACACTCCAAAGGGGTAATGGAGGGTCGAATCTGAGTGTTCTCAAGGAATTTGGAGGGAAAAGAGTCAAGTTATTTGGACTCAAATGAGGAAAACTCCAAAAATATTTGTCATGTACATGGGTTTGAGGTCAAAAGCTGCGTATACACGCAGGTATTGCTTTAAAAGTCACGTATATGTACAAAAAGGAAATTTTTGGGGATGATCTTGGAACATCAAAGTATAATATAAGTCCATGGGGTCTAAGGATTCTGTAGAGGGACAGGGAAGGCCATAAATGTGTGATCTACCTAGTGTGGTAAAATCAGCTATAATAGATTCCCCATAATGTGTGAGGTCAGAGGGGCAACATGATTGCCGAAATACATTATAAAATCCACCCCAGAAGTGGATTAATGAAGACCCAGGTGGAAGATCCAGCCACCCATCAGTACAATACTATGATAAATCTATGCATGTGACTACAAATACATGTAGTCCCGGATACATAAGAGTAAAATGGACATGAATAGGCATGATATACAAAGTGTCATGTGTGGTCATCGCCATGTACAATATACAATGGATCAAGATATCCATAATGGATGAAGATATATGATATACACTAGAAAGACTGGAATCATGATCACGAGAGCTGAAATGTCATGAATTATGGCACACGAAAGGAGGTAGCATATATGGAATGGCACCAAGCTGGAAGGTCTTATACACAAACCGCTACGAGTACATGTCCTACTATGTGAATAGATGTGTTGAGGTCGAACATAGTAGTCCATCGTCTGATTATTGGTCATTGATGTATACCATTAACAGATGCGAAATGACCCACCAATAATGAAAATGGAAATCAAGGTACATAGTGCATTCTAATAAGTGTGAATAGATGTGTTTAGGTCGAATACTTGAAAGAATCCATCTATCAGGGGACATTGACGTATTTCCAAAACTGTTGATGGCGAGAGAACCTACCAGTGATGACAATAACTCTCAAGGCACTCAAATGACTCTAGAATCCTATTCCAGAATAAATGATCTGATGTCAATGGAATGGAATCCACTAGAAGGAGGGCATTCAGGCATCCCGCATCAACCAACACAAGGTACTCAACAATGTTGTATAATGTGGAAGAACTCAACGAACAAGATGTGCACGAATAGTAATAGTACCGAGAATGGTCGACATGCAAAGTTAAAATGACTAAGGAATGGCTGACTCAGGATTCAACTTCCTTCTAACAAAATCATAAGGAAAATGGTGATTGAAGGTAGGCAGCATGGACTCGATATGCAAACTAGGAAATCTCGGTGACGTAGGAGGCATCAACATAGGCTCCATGGGGACCAGAAGCATAACCAATCGGTGGAGATAAACTGAGAGTAACGGGTACAACTCCTAAAGTCAAACTAATAACCCAACCAACAGATGTGATATACAATGTTCTGTTCGAAGGAGACAGGACTCAATTGCTTCCAAAATAACATCTTTTCCCATCCAAATTTTTATGTTTTTTATTTTTTTGGACTTTTTTAGATATTTTGAAAATCTTGAAAAGGAATAAAAGTGCTTTATAGTACATATCTAGGAAGAGACAAGTGTCAGGAACAAGAAATCTAGTTCCAAGCAGTGGAACATACCCATTCTCAATTCAAGGAAAGATGTGCAGGATAATGACACTTAGGGGAATGTCTCCTCCTGGTAAAGTGGTGATCAAGCTGCAAAGGATATAAAAAAGGATCTGCTTGGCTAGACATGAGACAAGCTCAGGCTATATGGATAATAAATCAAAGTTAGGGAGATGTCATAAAGCTCAAGAAGGAAAGAAATACTCATGAAATGCAATTATAACTTGAGATATACAAGGGGGTCCCTATGGAGAAAATCCAACATAACGTTCAAGAGGAGTATGAAGCTCTTGCTCAAGGACATGGAAGGACTAAGAAAGGGACTCCCACAACCTAAAGGAGGCATCTCAACATGGGTACCAAATGAAAAATGAGATCTAACTGGGGCACCCATGTATAGGAAAGCTCTACCATTCTCACAATACCACTTCTAACAACAACATGAAGGTTTTGTGATATCATGGAATGGTTTTGTACCTAAGGTTAAAATGAAATGGTCATAAGGTCATAAGGTCAGACTTTATACCTATAATAAGGTCGAACGGATCAAAGAATCGGTCAAAATGCGCCCCTACAACACCATATTAGTCCAAAACAACAAAAAATAGTCAGTAAACAGTCCAAACTATAGGACATAGGGAGTATTGATCGTGACAACAATGAAAAGGAAACAGTGTAGTGGACGATGGGACATAAGAAGGAATGTAAGGTGTAGACCCAACGTCCATGTATCCACTACCACCCCCATGAAGGTGAAAAATAGTGTTAATACCGGATGAAGGGAGTGAAAATCCTCTGTAAATGGAGTAGAGGATGGAGTATGACCACTCCCGAATCCATGAGAAAGATAAGGGGTTGTGGTTCCCCTTAGTCCAACACCAAGGTCCACACTAGGACCTAGAGTGGTTGATGGGATACTAGTAGTGATATCAAACATGCTGAACATAAAAGGACCCAAACTCAAGACTCTAAAACCTAATCTTGTTGGTGAACCCTATAAAAGAAAAATGTGTAGTTCATTTTAATTAAGCATTGATTTTAATAGTTGTAATTACTCAAAGGGAAATTCCCGTGCAACTAATGATATTGTGACTCAGGAGTGAAATAAATCTGCACACCTAACAAACAATGCCAAGTGCAATTTTGTAGAATGAAAAACAGGGTATGCCACTACGTGAGATGCAAAAATATTCATTCATTTCTTAATTCCAATGCAATCCTTCCTATATGAAATCCTAAACACAACTCTCACCCAAGAAATCCAATGTAAGTACCTCCTTAAATGCATATGCAAGATGCAAGTAAGAATCCAACTATTTTGTATTTTCAATATAAAAGAATAAAAATGCAATAAAAGTCATTAAAGCTCTAAGTATCTGCAGCAAGTAGAAAACGCAAGCCAATCAAGACACCGAGACTAAAATACTAATGCATTAATGGCAAAACAAAAAAGGAGATAAATGACTAGAACTAATTTCAAAGAAAAATCAATGAAAAAAGTGGTCTACTGTTGTTCAGGATTAAACACCCTTGTAACCTAGGGTCTAGGGGTTACCAACTTACTACTAACCTTGCAGACAATCAAATTTAATAGAGTAGAGAAAGGAAATAGGAAGAAATTCTTGACTCACCTGATTATCGACAGTTGATCCAAGCTTGATCTTCTTCCACTCTGCTTCTCTTCAAATCTTCCAGGGATGCACCTCCTTCACCTACAAAGAGTAAATTCTCCAAGTACAATATTATACATGTATATATGAGAGGTTATATAAACAATATATCTAGTGCATAATCAAATATATTCATCAACCATAATACATGAAAGAGACTCAACACAATATTGGAAGAAGAATTCTCTTTATTAACAATCAGTGAATGAGATAAGAGTGCAACCCAGCTTCTGAGACAAGGACTATAACAGGGATTTCTCCTTGCTATAGGGGAAGGAATGGCTCCCTTTTGTCTATAGGATAGAAGGGTAGGTTCCTATGTGTGAAAAATGTAGAAATAAAATGGAATAGACAGAAAGAAAAGACAAAAAGAAAATAATGGTCATGATCCCCTCTGCAAATAGGGTTAGGGCTTCACCTTGGAAACCTGTAAACAACTATTAGAAATAGAATACCTGCAAAAACATGTTAGAAATAAACCCGAAAACATGAATGAGTTAGGAAAAAATATAAAACACTAAATCAAATGCATGAAAAGAACACTGGTATACCTCCTCTTTGGTGAAATGGGCCACCATACCCTGGCCGAAAGAAGCACCTCTCTCTCTCTCTTGGCAATGGAGGAGCTATGGCTCAATGGGAGAATGAATGGATGAGAGGGGGGATGTGGGTGGCTTGAGAGACAAAGGGTCTCAAGGCAACCATGGGCAGAATAATAGTATGCAAGGGAGGAGTGTTTGAGAGTGACCGCCCACCCTCCTTTTACAGCTTTTTTGGGGACTTTTAGGGTTTTAAACACTTGGTCAGGGATTTAGCCCATTTTTTGGGTTTTTATCCCCTTTCGCCCTAACTTTAGCCCCTTTTTGGAGGATTGATCCCCTATGAGAGTTATTTAGGATCCTTTTTGGGGTTTTTAAGCCCTTTTACTCATTTTTAAGCCTTTTTGAGGGTGTGGGGGTCTAATGGGGCATTACAAAGGTCGTGTATCGGTGTCCTTGGGTGTTGTAGGCCATGTAGAGCTAAGTGAGGGATTTTTTGGGTTAACATATTTCCCCCTAATGTGTGAGGGCAGGAGCTCATCGTATGGCTGACAGACATCATAGGAATTGCTGCGTAGAGGTGGTGCTTCCGGGGCTGGGTCATGGTGGCTTTTGGTTTTTGTATTAATATGGTTCCCATCAATGGGTGAGATACAAATAATGTGTGACGTGTATATGGATGAGGTGAGCATCCCCATGCTCATGACAATGTCAAAAGAATAATTTGATCTATGCTCTAAAATACAAGAGCTGATCATATACAACTGATGATACAATGATGGTTGCCTCAATGTGAGGCTTAATACAATGTTGATCTGGTACATTGGACCCATGGAATTCTTATGGAATGCTATATCTTCATAACTGATGGTGTGTTGGATCTAGAATGGCACATAGGTGTATGGAATCACTGATTGAGAGTCAGAGTCTCTGTGGTACAAGTATGTTGCATCAATCATAAATATATGTAGAAGCACTATTAGGGATTCTGAACACTATCTCCAATGCAACTCAGAAATCACAAGGGACATGACCTATTTAGGTCCCTTGAATAGACTCATCAATGTGCTAGAGTCAGGTGACATCTGGGGTCTTTGACCAAGTACTGTGCAGACCAAACCCTATATGAATCTCAATGGTGCGATGATGTAGTTGGATTCGAGCACGTGAGAAACAACCATCTTGAGAGGCACTAAGGACTCCTCTCAAGTGGTTCAAGGAACTCATGAATGAGGTTAATGAAACCAAGATATAGGGACCTCTAGGTCTATCCTATGGAATATGTGTGTTGTAATCGACAAAGGGAGACCTGCCCCTAGTCAAGGCCATGGTGTTTCCTTGACCAAAAGCACAAGGGAGATAACCAAAAGGTGTGAGACAATCTGCGGACTGGCCCACTGAATGGGGGGGGGATGGGGAAGGGAAAAAATTGAACAGGGGTAGGGGGATTATGGTAGACTCAAACTTCTTTTGTTCAGAGTATGATGGTAGGGTAGACCAGGAAGCAAATGAAACTTGACTCATGGGAATGGGATCATAGCTGTAATAGCAGGAATGCCATTGCAAATGGGAAATACTTGGAGGAGGTGGACACTTTTGATATTGATGGGATCCAAGGAAGACACATTGCAGAGTACTCTGAACAAAGGTGAACCAATGTGGGAATGCTGCCAAACTATTTTCTATGGGGTGGTGTCTAGGGGCACCATTGTGGTACGATCTCATGGATTTCTAGAGAGCCCAATAAGGTAAATGCTCGATGGTGCTTTCAATTTTAAGAGTCTGAAAGCACAAAGAAGACTCCAGTGGGGGCTCTTTTTCATTGGTAGTCTCCTATGCCCAAAAAAGGATAAAAGTATAGATAGGATAGATCACCCATCCTGTAGGGGATGAGAGACTTCTTTACCGTTGGTAGTCCAATCAAGCCGAAAAAGGTTAAACCTATACTGACTGGATAGTCATTCAGATACTTTTATGAGCATGAATGAAACCAAGTTTGCTCGGTAATATTTTCTTGATGAGAAGGCTGGAAAAGAGATTAACGACAACCCATGGTGAGCTTTTTCGTAAAGTGCAGCCCCTCTTCCCGAGAAAGCATAAAAGTGTGTAGAGGGGAATGGTCTTGTATTGAATATGCTAAGGTGATCCTTTTCAATTGATGGTCTACATGGTCCACAAAAGGAGATAAACGAGATGATGTAGACACCCTTTCCTATACTTTAGCGAGTGGGAAAGGAAACAGCTACACTCGGCTATCTTTTCATTGTTTTAAGGAGTCAGAAAAGAGCTTAAACAAAACTCCAGTGTGGTCAACCGATTACGGTGGCACAAGCGGTGCCCCATGTTGGGATGGTGGAAAGAGGTCCAAAGGTCATATGCATAGTATGGACAGAGCAGAAGGCTCTCAAACATACCAATATATGCGTGGGATAGATGGTGGCAGAGGCTCGTGAGTCGATGCGGCAGAGGCATGCAAACCGAGGTGGCTCTTGGACAGAGGTTAGGAGAGCGTGTGTGTGTGTTGTGGTGGATGGACTTGACTACATGTGAAGTGAGTGCAAGTTTAGGGGCACTTATATGCCAAATACATGCAAGAAAAATAAATTGTTTTGTGGACAATGGTCCAGAGGTCTGCGTGAGGTGCGGTGGATAGAAAAGACAACTATGTGTTCAAATACAAAACAAAACTAAAAAAATGGTAACCCTTAATGGGAGGTGGCCCAAAAACCCACATGAGTAGCGGGAGGAAATAGTGATTTGAGTATAGGTCCTTAAACACTTGCATCGCCATGCTGTGGGTTGTAAATCGAGGTAACTTTTGGGAAGCGATCTCGAAATTTGTTTGTTAAACATGAGATGATGGTCTCATTAGGATATTTGATCCCGGAGGTGTGAGAGGTGTCTCAAACCGGTTCCGGGTGACTTTGGATTAGCAACTGATGGTGCTGCCCCTGCATGGGGGTCTTTGATTTGTGGTAAAAAAATTGCCAAAAAAAAGGGGGAAAAACTACGCTATAAGGGACTCATAGTGGTTATATTAAGCATAGACTCTTTTGAGGCGGAGCCTGTTGCAAGAATCGACCATCTGAGTTAGCGAAAAGATATGCCTCCTTGCCAAGATGAAGGTCATTGGCAAGGCGGGATGATGAAATCTGGTCTTTTATGGGAAGAACTGATTCCACACTATGGTTTAAAGGAAATGGGGTAAAACCAAAGGAGGTCTTACATATATGTCCGTCATCGCATAAGTGGTGTCGGGATAGATTAGGTGGATCTTCCATAGCCGACGAGGAAAAAGGGAAACTTGTGCTAGAGATCATGTAAATGGTATTGGTTGTGGTTTTTGTGGCCTTGCCCCTAGTCTCTGTTGGAGGAAGAGGGGTAGGCCTAGAGACAGGAGGAGTCTTTGATGGACCTAGAGGTAGGTGCAACATCATCTCAATTGGATGGACATGAGTCAACACATCCTGGGGCCTTATAGGTAGGGTAGTTGGTTCAAGGTACCACACAAGATCTCCTAGTGTGAAATCTTGTAGATTGCGGGTTTCCAAGATATACTTACTCACGATATCGGATGGTAGGAAAAGGAAAGGGAAAAGGAAAGGGAAAAGGAAAAGGAAAAGGAAAATGTTGATTGGGAATGAACCCCACTGTTTCCCTGGTAATTGAGGTTGAGGTTGCAACTGAGGTTGCAGATGCAGATGGAGTTGCGGTTGCAGAAACAACAGAAGAGACAGGTATGATGGATCATTGGTGGTGGTGGAGACAAGAGGGTTGGTAGAACTGGACATCATGTAAATGGACATGGTGTCTGAAGAAGGAGGTGGGGGATGAATTTCTTCGATCAGGGTGATCTCAGAATCTAGGGAATGTTGACGGAGGTCGGCTAAAGCGATTCAAAATTTAGGAAAGTCTTGGCAATGGTGAGAATAGTGTCCATATAATCCACAAAAGGTGCAATCATGGTTTGTTCTCAATGCCTTGTTTCTGACTATCAGCATGGTTGGGAGTTTGACCATGGGGATGTTTTCATTTGTATCCATGGCATTCAAATGCACACAGATCATTAGTATTTTAGGGCAATTCTAAGTTGGGTGGCCCTGTTGTTCACAGATGGCATAAGGCGGGACTTGTCGCTGCTCTGTGGTAGGTTTCACATTCTTTCCCCTGGTCCTTTTTGGGTGGGGCAGTGTGGGTGCGGGTGCAACGGTTGGATTTTATGGGCCAGGTGGAGGGTGAGACTTGACCATAATGGGTTTCATCAGGGTTTAAAAAACCTGGGGCATTGGTTGTTGAGCTAGTGGATCAAGATACCAGACCGAAATTCCCAATGTAAAGTTGGGTAGGCTTAAGCTGGCCATTACTGTCTTACTCATGACACTAGGCGGGGGAAAGAGGAAGGGAATCATATGGACTGGGGATGAGCCCAAATAACTCCCTGATGGTTGTATGTGGGGGTGAGGTTGTGGTTGCAACTACGCGTAATGCTGCTGCTGTGGATGATGTTGCAGCTGCTGTTGGTGTTGCAGCCGCGAACGATGTTGTGGTTGTGGCTGGGGATGTGGTTGTGGTTGTTGTTTGGGTGCAGTGGTGCTAGATGAGACCATGCACAAGTCCGCAGTCTCATTTTGTGTCGATGGTGGTGACACTAAGGGGAAAGGAGCCGTCATGGTGGGATTGGAAAACAACCTAGGGCCCACATTCAACAATGGGTATGCTGGTGTGTTGTCAACCATAGTGTTGATTGCAGGGACGACATTAGCGTGTGTATTTATCCCTTGTGGCTCAATGGTGGAGATGGTAGGGATAGCATTGGCGGGTGTCGTTAACCCTTGCAGATCATGATAAGTGAGTTGATCAACCGTCACGATATTCCCTTCATGGGGGAACATCATGAGACGGAAGACAGTTGATGCTACCGCTCTCATGGCATACATATAACTTCTTTCGAGGAGAAGGTTATAGTCCAGTTGAGTGTTGACGACCTCTATGTCGATCAGCACTGTCTTCTCGGCTAATGTGATGGGGACATGGGGGAGGATTCCTTGGGCTTTAGTGGGATGGCCATCATAAGCCCGCAGAGTTGTGGAGGATGGATACAGAATTAGTGATCCTAGTTTCTGCCAAACTACGGTAGACATAACGCACATAGATGCCCCCTCATCTACTATTCACCAATGCACAACCAAATTCTGGTCAAAGACCGGGATTTGGAAGGTGATGGTCGATGGGATGTGTGGTTCTCCTTGCTACAGGGGTAGGAATGGCTCCCTTCTGTCTATAGGATAGAAGGGTAGGTTCCTGCATGTGGAAAATGCAATAAAAATGGATGGACAGAAATAAAAGAAACAGAAAGAAGAGAAAAATATGGAATGGCTGGAAACCTCTATGCAAACACTGTTAGAGTTAGCTCCAACAACCTGCAAACAACTATTAGAAACTAAAAACCTGCAAAAACATGTTAGAAATAAAACTGTAAACAAGAATGAGTTAGGAAAAACTATAAAACACTTAAGAAAATGCATGAGAAGTACACTGGTATACCTCCTCTTTGGTGAAATGGGCCACCATGCCCTGGCTAGAAGAAGCACCTCTCTCTCTCTCTCTTGGCAATGGAAGAGCTATGGCTCAATGGGAGAATGAATGGATGAGAGGGGGGATGTGGGTGGCTTGAGAGACAAAGGGTCTCAAGGCATCCACGGGAAACATAACAGTATGCAAGGGAGGAGTGTTTGAGAGTGACCCCCCACCCTCCTTTTATAGCTTTTTGGGGGACTTTTAGGGTTTTAAGCCCTTGGTCAATGCTTTAGCAACTGTTTTGGGATTTTAGCCCCTTTCACCCTAACTTTAGCTCCTTTTAGGGTTTTAAGCTCCTTTGAGGGGTTTTAGCCCCTTTTTGGAGGCTTGAGCCCCTAGGAGAGTTATTTAGGCTCCTTTTTGGGGGTTTTAAGCCCTTTTACTCATTTTTAAGCCTTTTTTAGGGTGTGGGGGTCTAATAGGGTGTTACGAAGGTCATGTATGGGTGTCCTTGAGTGGTGTAGGCCATGTAGAGTTGAGTGAGGAATTTTTTGGGTTAATAAGGACTCCTTTGCAACCAAAGGACTCTGAGTTCTGCTGCTCCAAGACTTCTGAAGATATATCACCAGCATAACTTTGCTCTCCAAACTTGATTGATTAATGCCCTCCACAAGGCCTCTATTTATACTCTGGGAAATAGAGTGGTTTCAAAGTTTGAAGAGGTTGAAACAGTTAGGATAGTTAATGATTATGACCCAAATAATCTCCATTAATTGTTATTTATATTTTTTAATGTCGAATCAAGATGTACACGACTATTGATATAGGCAAGCTGGTTCAAGGGTAAATGCATCCCATGTCATGCCCATTTATAGTGTTTTGGAAAATTAAATCTTAAGATGTCCTTTTGTGTACCAACATAAGGAATGTTGACACTTAGATGGAGAAGTGTCATTTGGGTTGATAGCAAATGCCCCCTAATGTGTGAGGTCAAAGCGAAACGATGGCCAAAATACATTATAAACATTATCTTGGAGAACACAGAAGTCCAATGGAGTAGAGGTAGTACGTGAAACAAATACATAATAATGTCATATATAAAGTCATATTTGAGGATACTATGTTCAATATACTGAAACACTAGCTCCTTTACAATATTTGAGTACATCATATAATATGGGTACAAGACCACGTATATTACAAAGGTGGATCGAAGACACAATATACAATAATGATGATTCTTCAAAGATATGGAAGCTGTGTAAGTGACCATAACATAATCTTGTGCAACTTAGTCCATACATATGAAACTAAAGTCTTCGTCAAAAATCCCAAAGAACCAGTACAATCCAAGCCATGTGAATAGATGTTATTGAAGTCGAACATGGATAGGATTCAACAGATTGTCAACCAATAGGTGATAATCGACAACTAAAGAAAAGGAATTCACAAAAATGAAAGTGAATCCTAAGGTACGATCATCAAAACTCTAGGTCTTCGTCGTCAGGAAGTGTTGATGCGGAACCATACTATGATGAGGAAGGAAATAGATCCTCCAACGAATCACAAGAGTGACTAGGAACTTGGTAAAGGAAAGGAGACACAAGTAATAACGGATAAGACAATGATGGAAACAGGATATAGATCAGATACAGGGTTAAGTCCTTGAACAGTGAACACGGTACAGAGATGAACCAAGGAAGATTTTAACTTACAGATAGTACAACTAGACTTATCTGTCATGTAGGAGACATGATCATATTCCCCAGGTGAAACTGACAAGAGGAGGAGTAAGAAACTCGAAGTAATAGCTAAACTAAAAATGAACACTGAGACATGAGTATCGGAAAAGACAAAGAGTGCTATGTTCAAGGAATAAATGCTACCACTAACTGAGAACCAAAATAAAACTTCTTCCTTATATTCCTTGTTAAATTTTAATGAGTCGAGGAAAGTCAACTCAAGTCTCTCTTCATTTTTTGAAAAGCTTGAAGAGAAGAGGGAATAATGCTTGATAGTGTCATTGATTTGTGGATTTTATGAGCCCAAACTAGTACATGCTCACTTGGTGTTTTCATGTTTAGAGAGTCTGAAAACTATGAAGAAGACTCCAAGGGGGTCCTTTTTCGTCTAATTTGGTATCCTCAGGCCGAAAAAGTATAAAACATACCACTGAAGAATTCTCTTAACTTCCATAGAAGAAAAGGTGAACCTTTTTTGTACTTAGTTAGGGAGGTCTGAAAAAGGTTAAATTACCACCTACCCAACACTCCTTTGAGAGTAGCATATAGATTGAGTTTTACGAGTGTAAAGGAAAGCAAGATCACTCGGAAAGATCCATTTGAGTATGAGAAATGGGACTTACAACAATAAACTCGATGCTTTGTTCTTGGTGTTTAACGAGCATGAGAAATACATAAAGTACACTTGGAATCTTTTTCATGTTTAGGTCGAGAGTACAAAAAAGAGAAAACTAAGCTCATACCGGGTGTTCCTTTTCTGTAAATTTAGTCCCTTAGTTCGGGAAAAGTGATAAACCTATACCTGAGAATACTCTTCTCAATTCCATAGAAAAGAGAGTGATCATTTCTCATATTATTCCACATGGTCCGAGAAAGAGATAACCTACCACCAATGTGGATGCCCATTCACATATTCTTAATGAGCTTGAACGAACAAGTTTATTCGGTAGTCAATTCTATTTTCAGGAGTTAGACCTGGGCCTCAAGAAACTCCATAAAGGTAGGGAGTCCTATAACGGGATAGCTTGTAAAAAGAGACCAAAATGAGGCTCAATTTGGTGTGAAAAATAGCTAAAAAGACTCCCCTAAACCTATGATAGTTGCAGCATGAATATCGAAAGACAATAAGTAGGTTCTAAATGAGGATACTCATGGGAGGAAAGTCCTATCCATGGAAGAACAATGGTATTAAACAAGGAACTAATGGTTAAAGATACCATAGTCTGTGGTCAAAGTGTTAATGCTAGGATTTAGATGAATTAGGTATAAATGCAAAATGCATGTGAAATGACCAAAAAAACCATCCTGTATGAGCAAAAAAACAACTTAAGATGACCATAAACCTGTCACATGGAAGAAAAGATATAGCATTAGTTTAAAAATATGAACTATAGGGAAAAAACCCACTTTGAAAATAATTTTCCTATAAATAGTTCAAAATATGAATAAAAAACTCACCATTTGATTTTTAACCTGTTGCAGCTGCAACTGTTTTTCCCCAAATTTCTTAAATTTTGGTCCCCTCCCTCATGATATAGCACTGTTTTTAATCGTTGGATCCTTGAACCTTTTGGTCGTGCTTTAATTTTGGATGATTTTCGGAGAGGAACTCTCGTCTTGTTTCATAAATTGTTTGTGTTGGAAATCGTTGTGGGTCGCAGATGTTGAAGTTTGGTTCTTATTAGTTAGAGATGAGTCGGGTCAAGTGTTCTTTGAAAAACATTGTTTCGAAGGTGAAATAGTTTCACTCGTTGCCAATTTTTAATTTTTTTTTATCACATAGCACTTATATTTCTCAGTTCGATCGGAGGCTCTTGTCTATTTTTCTTTCACCGTTGCGGCTCCCAAATCAGCTAAGCACCCGAAGTGTAAGCGCCCCGCCCGTCGATGCATGTCGGCATTCTAGTCGCATGTTTATAACATGTTTCTTCTGCCGTTGCGGCTCCCAAATCAGCTAGCCACTCGAAGTGAAAAGCACTCCACCGCTGATGCAGGTCGCATATCCGTAGTCTTTTCCTTTTTTGCCATTGCGGCTGTGCAAAGCACTTGGCTTCCGATGTCGTTGTCTTTTCAACTTTCAATTTGAAGTTTTCCCACCCGCAGCTTAGTTTTTAACTCTTCCAAATCCGACGTGCTTAAGTGTTTCACAGCGCCCATTGCCTGTTAAAACCCGCCTATGCGGCTGTGGATAAGTCTACCCCGCCGTGTTAGCAGTAATGCAACGCATGATCTTCCTTGTTGTGCAGCCGTTTGATTGATAGATTTTAACATTTTGTTTTAAAACGCAATCCCAACGAATGATGCACATTGATTAATCGCATGTGGAATCAAGGGACTGTGGAGGTGACCACGGCGTGAAGGCATAGCTTGATAGTTTTGACAAAGATCAAACTGAAATCAGCAGGGTCACAAGGAGGACAAGCGAAGGAAAAGACAAAATGAATAGCGACCTAGGCACAGACCTAAAAGATCTGTCTGTTAATAGTCAGATCATGGATACGTACAGAAAAAAATAAAATGAGGATATGAAACGCTAGGAGGGATCGAAAGGTCACACGTTTGGGGGGGCAGCCCAAACGATCTGCTGTTATAGTTTAAATATATGAAAGTTAGAACATACGGGGGTTTTTTTCCTCTCAAAAAACTTGTAAACTATTGCTTGTAAGAGGAACTATTTCGTTTTACAAACCAGAGACTGCAAATTTTGCCTGTTGGAGAAAGTGCTATGTTGAATGTATCAATGTGATTAAATGAGCAATGTTGAATGTGAACTATTTCGTTTTCAACTGTGTCTCATTAGCTGTAAGAGCGTTCTAAATTCCTGAACCTTTGTTCTTGTCTGAATGTTCTTCAGTACATTTATGA
Source organism: Pseudotsuga menziesii (assembly GCA_001517045.1). Lineage (NCBI taxonomy): Eukaryota > Viridiplantae > Streptophyta > Pinopsida > Pinales > Pinaceae > Pseudotsuga > Pseudotsuga menziesii. The sequence goes on along the minus strand of LPNX010617991.1, from coordinate 185,147 downwards.
TGTTTTTCCATTATGAGTAATGGGAGTTAACTGTTGATGAGCTATCTTATCATGTATACTTTTATTCATGTTTATATGTTTGGTTGTAAGAACAACTATCTGTGATTTGCCATAACACATGGACAATGATGCATTACTCATGAATTAATAACCCGCTCTTTAGAGATAGTTTAGTTAGTATTTATTTTCGTGCATATATGATTTAGATGCTTATGAGTTCTAAGACGAGAGGTAAGAACCTGTGCATCACATTGTGACTAGTCTTTGCATATTTATCGCCCTGCATTATTAATTAGGCACGTGCATATCATACATTAAGTCAAAAAATACAAAAACATACGGTGGATCGGGCCGCAACCGGTAAACCCTTTTGTTACTTGACCTACGGTAGCCGGACCACAAACCGGACAGATTCCCTACACCAAACAGTCACGGGCTAGTTGGGAACGTTGACTAGGGAGAATCCCTTGCTGTTGTTTCCTGCAAATTTCCAGGCCTCAACAGTTTCTGGTGCTAGAAGGAGGACCACCAGTGCATGGCTGGCCAAGGAAACCCGTTTTCCCGAGATTATTCCACCGGTAACAGTTCTAAAAGAATTGGGCTTCATAATCCAATTCCGGAAGAAAAGAGTAGAGAACATTTGTTTTCTGTTGACAACGAGGTTGTTAATAATCTGAGAAGACACACCAGGGCATATGTGAAGAAGATTGGAGGATTTACGATCATCCCTGAATTTCCCAGAAGAGAATATAAAAGGAAGGACCGTCCTATATTGGAATACTCAGTGTTGGTGGAGGATTGGGAAGAGCTTGTAGAAACAACTCTATAGGAAGTTGTACTTCCTTTGAATCAAGAAGGCCCAGATACTCCTCACAGTTCTCCTGCTCACACTCCTATTTTCTCACCTCCTCACTCTCCACCCAGACTCATGTTAGGCGTAAACGCCAATCAACCACCCAACCCACCGAATCCACCACCTACCTGGAGAGCCAGATCACCTTTAAACCTAACACCTCCGTTACATGATTTACCTCAATCCTTTGAAAAGATGCTGCCCAAATTCGACCCAAGTGAGAAGATACTAGTAGATGAACACCTGCAAAGCTTTTACTTGGCCATAGAAGGGTTAAGGGTGGGGGAGCATGAGAATGTAGTTTGCAAACTTTTCCCGCACACCCTTAAAGGAGCTGCAGCATCATGGTATTTTGGGTTGCCTGCAAACTCTATCCCTAATTGGGATACCTTTGAGAGAATATTCAAAAGTAAGTATGCGACTCAAAAGACTCATACAGCCCTCATGAAAGGACTATGTGCCTTGAAGAAAGAGAGAAAGGAGAAGGTGCACAGCTTTACTCAAAGATTTACAGCATACCTCAAGAATTTTTTTGAAGCTGAAAAACCTTCAAATAAAGTCTTGATTGAATATTATACTTCAGCTTTAGGACTGAAGCTGACCATGTTTGCCAAAATAAAGGCCAAGCCCACATTGGCAGAGACGTATGAGGAGGCAGAAAAGGTAGAGGCTGAAAGAGAAAGTATTGAAGATTATCTAGAATGATCAGGAGAGAAAAGTGTGGGAAGGAAAGCATTGTTGTTCACTAAGCCTAAGGAAGAACAATCACTAGATTTCGAGAGTATGGCAAAAATGATGCAGAAGCTTCCCAAAAAAATCATAGACTTAGAAAAAGAAAAGGAAGCTCAAATGTTCTACAAGCCCTATTATAAGAAGAGGGAGGATTACAATCAATCCCGACCTCCTCCACACAATTCTGCATCTATGAATTTAACAGAGGTAGGCATGGAAAATTTTTGCACTTTCCATCAACAACCACACTCGAAAAAGAATTGTCCTCAATGGATAAACTCGATGACATTGGTTATGAATCTGCTATTGGATTCTAAATTAACAGAAGATGGAGATGAAGAAGGAAAGGAGAGTACTACTTCAACGAAGGAACAAGATAAGGAAACTATGGTTCTGTGGAATTCTGTTTCGTTATTTGATGCTAAAGAGGAAAAGAATAGGGGCTATAAGGACGTCATGGAAACCAACGTAACAACAAGGAGCCAAGGGTCGATTAAAGAAGACAGTCTCATACTCCCAAAGATCAAAAGGCTGTAGAAAAATGTTAAGAAATTCCAAAATAATTCTGCAGTTGATAAAATTCCTGAATTCACCATTACCAGCCAAGATCCTAGGCAGAATGATACGCTGGCCAAGCCCAATGAAGAAAAAATGAATGCTGATAAACCGCACCCCATTGAACCGCAGATGGATTATGACATCGTGGAAGATATAAAGAAGGTAAAGGCGAATGTTTCACTATTTGAAATGTGTAAAGTGCCGCAGCAAAAGGAAAGACTGTTGAAAGCACTTGAAGCATCGGATGAGAAGCTGCCCGCTAACAATCATCCTAAAGAGGAAGAATAAATTGGAGAAACCAGCATTGGAGGTAAGTCTAAGAGCAAACATCCACCTTTTCTCCTCACTTTTGAAATTTTTAATCACAACGTACATAACTGCCTGGTAGACTCAGGGGCGTCGGTTAATGTCATGCCAATATTAGTCTGTAAAAAGATAAATGGGCAGCCTAACCCATCCACGTGGAGGGTTGTTCATTTGGACAAGACGGATGTAAAGGTAATTGGTGAGATGGAGGATGTCCTAGTACGCTTGTCGTCAAATGATAAAGTGTGCCAAGTCATTGATATCGTGGTAACCGATATACCAAATGCTTATGGGCTTGTCCTTAGCAGAGATTGGTCAGCGAAACTAAACAGATATTTTTCCTCGAATTGGTCACATCTGTGGCTGCTGTATAAAGGAAGTCCGAACCAAATTAAGATTTTGAGGGATTCTCACATGAAATACAATGTTACTCAACTTGAGGAGAAGAATGAACCAGTGGATTCTGTGTTGGGAAATTATTTTATTGAGTTGGAACCAGGAAATTACCAAGTAGAAGAAGCCAGCAACACGTCAGACACATATCCTGATCTCCTTCGATTCTCACAGGTTTATGAAATCGACTGTAAAATAGTAGACTTAGCGGTAGGAGTATATTCTCATGCAATAGTTAACGATTTATGGACATTGCTTTTTGATGGCTCTAAGACGTTAGAAGGGTCAAGGGCCAGCTGTGTCCTGATCGACCCCAAGAATAATAAACATTTTCTTTCATGTAGATTAGAGTTTGAATGTACAAATAACATGGCTGAATATGAAGCGCTGGTGCAGGGTTTAAGGAAAGCAATCGAATTAAAGGTAAGTAATCTAAAAGTTTTTGGAGATTCTGAAATAATTGTTAAACAGATCTAGAATCAAATACATTGTGTTTCTCCTCACTTAAAGGCTTATCAAAATGAGGTATGGGACCTACTCAAATGTTTTAATGCATTTAATATTATTTCAATTCCAAGACTTAAAAATGCAGCGGCTGACTTGTTAGCCACATCAGCTGCTAGGATTGTGCCTACTAATAATCGATGCTTCATTGAATTTCTTTTTAGGCCCTTGGTCCCTGACATGATTACCAACTTACGAGTGTTCGATGATGATCAAAAGATTATAGAATGCTTAAACAATGACGAGGTATTTAAAGGAGCAATTATAGATGATGAAGAACATCAGGCCGAGCTGAAGTATGATAATTTCATCCCTAAAGGAGTCAGAACCTTAGAAAGAATGTTTGATTTAAATGAAAAGTTTAGAATACCAGCAAATGTGAAGACTCACAGCTCATCTCTACAGTACGAGCTGATAAATCTAGGGACTGAGACAAATCCTAAATATGTGAATCTTGGCAAATGTTGCTCACCAGCAGAAAGAGATAAGTTCATCAGTATTTTTAATCAATATAAAGATGTGTTCGCCTGGACATACGTAGATTTAAAGACATATGACACCAGAATCATCCAGCATGTTATCCCAATCAAAGCTAGCGTCAAACCTTATCAGCAACCTTTAAGGAAAATGCACCCCAAATTGGAACCCCTGATCCAGAGTGAAGTTAAAAAATTATTGGATGCTAGAATCATTTTTAAAGTCAGACACTCTGAATGGGTCTCAAATCTGGTGCCAGTGAGAAAAAAGTTTGGAGAAATCAGGCTATGCATGGATTTCAGGAATTTAAACCGCACTTCAGATAAAGATAACTATCTTGTGCCACCCATGGAGCAACTACTACAAATGGTCTCAGGTTCTGAACTATTCTCATTATTAGACGGTTTTTCCGGCTACAATCAAGTATTAGTATCCGAAGAAGACATATTGAAGACAACATTCAGGACCATATGGGGAACCTTCGCTTACAGAAGAATGCCATTTGGGATTATAAATGCTGGAGCCACGTTCCAGAGGGCTATGGACATAGCGTTCCATGGTTTGATTGGCCATAGTGTTGTGATATACCTCGATGATATTACGATATTCTCAAAGAGGAGAGGATAACATGCGTTCCATCAAAGGCAGATTTTTGAACGCTGTCGAAAATATGGCATCTCACTCAATCCCAAAAAGTGTGTGTTCGTTGTCACAGAGGGTAAGTTGATAGGGCACGTAGTTTCAAAGAAAGGAATATCTATAGATCCAGAAAGGATCAAAGCAATTGAACAGATTCCATTTCCCCATAATAAAAAAGGGATGCAATCATTTATGGGAACAATAAACTTTGTACGAAGATTCGTGCCAGATTTTGCCCAGATTTTCAAACCTCTACAGCAAATGGTGAAGCAAAGCGTGCAGTTCAAATGGACCGAGATTGAGAAGAATGCATTCAACAAGATTAAAACTGCTGTTGCACATGCACCTTCCCTAAAAAGTCCAAATTTCGATAAAGATTTCATTTTTTATACTTTTGCATCTGATGATTTGTTAGTATCTATGCTTACTCAAAAAGAAGATGGGGGGGGATGAATTCCCAATATCTTTCATGAGCACTGGTCTACAAGGGGCCGAATTAAATTACCCAGTTATTGATAAACAAGCTTATGCAGTATTCAAAGCAATGAAACAATTTAGGCCCTACATATTAAAAAATCGCACTAAGGTGATCGTCCCATACCCAGCTGTAAGGTCCCTATTTGTACAGAAGGAATTAGGAGAAAGAAGGGGAAATTGGGTAACAGCTCTTCAAGAGTATGACCTTGAATTCAAGCCAGCTTCTATAGTTAAAGGGCAAGGGTTGTGCAAATTAATGGCTGAAAATGGGAACAATGAAGAACACGCCTGGGAAGATGAGGATGAATTACATTTGATGGATGTATGTCCTTTATTTACAACTCCCGAATCTTGGTATAGAGACCTCGTGCATTACCTACAGGCAGGGTTGTTTCCAGAACATTGGAATTCTAAGCAAAGAAGAGTGCTACGTCTCAAATCAGCCTCCTATCAAATTGTTGAAGGAGTATTATTCAAAAAAATTACGACGGGGTTCTTCTTAGATGCTTAGAGAAAGAAGATGTGACGAAAGTAATGACAGAGTTACATGACGGGCCTGCTGGAGGGCATTTTTCAGGAGATACTACAGCTCACAAAATTCTCAGAGCCGGTTACTATTGGCCCATGCTTTTCAAAGATGCGCATGCCCATGTCAGGAAATGTGACATTTGTCAAAGGTGTAGTGGAAGACAATCTAAAGCGGCCGCACCACTGAAACCTGTAATAATCACAGAACCGTTCGAGCAATGGGGGCTGGATATTATTGGGGAGATAAAGCCAAACTCTTCCCTACAACACAAGTATATTTTGACCGCTACTGATTAATTCACTCGCTGGTTCGAATCCATCCTGCTGCACAAAATAAATGAGGACGCGGTCATCAGCTTCCTACAGGACCACATTATGACCAGGTTTGGAGTTCTAGTTTCTTTAGTATTTGATAATGCTACTTACTTTTCATCGATTAAATTAACTGCTTTCACTCATGAGAAAAGAATAAAGTTGAATTATTCTACTAATTACTATCCACAAGGAAATGGCCTGGCTGAGTCTACTAACAAAAATTTGATTAGAATTTTAAAGAAGACTGTGATAGAAAACTAGAGGAGTTGGCACTCAGCGCTACCAAACGCCCTTTGGGCCGATAGACTCACCCCCAAGTCTTCGATAGGAGTGTCTCCATATACCCTTGTGTACGGTAAAGAATCCATTCTTCCTCCCAATATCATGCTGCCCTCTTCCATAATAGCTCAAGAATCTAGAGGGTCGGATGATGAAGTTTTGCAAATAAGGATATATAATCTCCTGAAAGCAGAAGAGGCTCGATCTAAAGCCAGAGAGCACTTTAAGCAACAGCAAGAGGTCATAAAGAGATGGTTCGACAAAGATAAGGCGGGAACAAAAGACTTTGAGGTGGGATATTTCATTCTCAAGTGGGATTACCCCCATGATGAGAAAGAAAAACACATGAAGTTCCAGCAGTTGTGGGTAGGTCCTTTCCAGATTGCGGTGAAACTTGGCCCTTCCACTTATAATTTACAAGATCTGCAAGGGTGGGAAGAGAACTTACCATTAAATGGTTTGGTTCTCAAGCCTTATTTTTCCTGAGTTTCATTTGTCTTCTTCTATCTTGTATATAAATAATCTGGCTTGGCTGTCTTTTTGAGTCTTTAAGTCATGAAGTTTAGTTTTGTTTTAGTTTAAATTTTCTATTTGATTTCAATAAAAGGAAGCAAGCTTTGGTTGCATGGAGAGCATTAGAATTCTGGACTAATTAAAATATTTGATTATAAGACTGTGTATTATGGTTTTATCTGATAGAATTTCTTCTAGTTTAGCAGTTTTCCTAAAAGGCTATGTACGCATTGAAGTCCTGCTTAATCCCTGTAAAGTAGCTCAAGATTAAAAGGTCTGGAATACTATTTCGAGGCTCCATCCATATCACACTTAAAAATGTCCTAGGGGGTGACAGCAAAAGACCCATGGAAAGGAAGCAAGTTAAACAGTATATTATATATAGATGATCCCATGCCAAGAATTGAAAGCCAAAAGGCTAAGAAGAGTCAAAACTCCTAAGAAAGAAATATGTATCAAAACAAAGTACTAAATCATATGAGTATAAAATTGCCAAAAGTTCTTCTCTGTCCATGAGATGAAAATCACATACATCTCTCACACAAAAGGACACTATGGATAGAGGATCCTGAATGAAAAATTCAGAAAGAAAGGCATGAGGAGGACTCAAAAGGACAAAAAGTCCATAAGCACAAAAAGGGTGCAAAATGGCATGGGAATGATGAACAAATGAATATTTATGTTTACCATATGTTACAATCCTGTGGTGTCCAAGCTGGAAGCTACCTGAAGACAGAGGAAAAAATGAAACTCATATTCCTGGCCTCGAAAGAGTTATCTTGACTTTGAAATCTTGGTTTCCATTTTCCTAAATTGGACTACCCTCAATGATTAAAAGTACATATATCTGCCATTTGGGAAATCCATACATCTAGAAGGATTCAACACGTTGGTTTTATGGTTAGGCAGTCTGTTACTTAAGGAAGAAATTGTCCAGATATCTAGGTTCACCAGGTAGTCACCAATTGTTGCAGCTGCAACTGTTTTTCCCCAAATTTCTTAAATTTTGGTCCCCCCCTCATGATATAGCGTTGTTTTTAATCGTTGGATCCTTGAACCTTTTGGTCGTGCTTTAATTTTGGATGATTTTCGGAGAGGAAATCTTGTCCTGTTTCATAAATTATTTGTGTTGGAAATCGTTGCGGGTTGCAGATGTTGAAGTTTGGTTCTTGTTAGTTAGAGATGAGTCGGGTCAAGTGTTCTTTGAAAAACGTTGTTTCGAAGGTGAAACAGTTTCATTTGTTGCCGATTTTTAATTTTTTTTATCATGTAGCACTTATATTTCTCAGTTCGATCGGAGGCTCTTGTCTGTTTTTATTTCTCCATTGCGGCTCCCAAATCGGCTAAGAACCCGAAGTGTAAGCGCCCTGCCCACCGATACATGTCGGCCTTCTAGTCGCATGTTTATAGTCGCATGTTTATAACTTGTTGCTTCTGCCATTGTGGCTCCCAAATCAGCTAGCCACCTGAAGTGAAAATCGCTCCGCCACCGATGTAGGTCGTATATCCGTAGTCTTTTCCTTTTCCACCGTTACGGCTTTGCGAAGCACTTGGCTTCCGATGTCATTGTATTTTCGACTTTTGATTTGAAGTTTTCCTGCCCGTAGGTTAGGTTTTAACTCTTCCGACTCCGGCGTGCTTAAGTGTTTCGTAGCGCCCATCGCTTGTTAAAACCTGCCTATACGGCTGTGGATAAGTCTACCCCGCCGTGTTAGCAGTAATGCAACGCATGATCTTTCTTGTTGAGCAGCCGTTTGATTGATATATTTTAACCTTTCGTTTTAAAACACAATCCCAATGAATGATGCACATTGATTAATCGCAGGTGGACTCAAGGGACTGTGTAGGTGACCACGGCGCGAAGGCATATCTTGACAATTTTGACAAAGATCAAACTGAAATCGGCAGGGTCGCAAGGTGGACAAGCGAAGGAAAAGACAAAATGAATAGCGACAAAGGCACAGACTTGAAAGATCTGTCCGTTAATAGTCAGATCATGGATACGTACAGAAAAAAATAAAATGAGGATATGAAACGCCAGGACGGACCAAAAGGTCACACGTTTGGGGGGGCAGCCCAAACGGTTTGCTGTTATAGTTTAAATATCTGAAAGTTAGAACTTACGGGGGATTTTTCCCTCTCAAAAAACTTGTAAACTATTGCTTGTAAGAGGAACTATTTCGTTTTACAAACCAGAGACTGCAAATTTTGCCTATTGGAGAAAGTGCTATGTGGAATGTATCAATGTGATTAAATGAGCAATGTTGAATGTGAACTATTTCATTTTCAATTGTGTCTCATTAGCTGTAAGAGTGTTCTATCTTCCTGAACCTATGTTCTTGTATGAATGTTCTTCAGTACATTTATGATGTTTTTCCACTATGAGTAATGGGAGTTAACTGTTGATGAGCTATCTTATCATGTATACTTTTATTCATGTTTATATGTTTGGTTGTAAGAACAGCTATCTGTGATTTTCCATAACACATGGACAATGATGCATTACTCATGAATTAATAACCCGCTCTTTAGAGATAGTTTAGTTAGTATTTACTTTCGTGCATATATGATTTAGATGCTTGTCAGTTCTAATACGAGAGGTAAGAACATGCGCATCACATTGTGACTACTCTTTGCATCTTTATCACCTTGCATTATTAATTAGGCACGTGCATATCATACATTAAGTCAAAAAATACAAAAACATACAGTGGACCAGGCCGCAACCGGTAAACCCTTTTGTTACTTGACCTATGGTAGCTGGACCGCAAACCGGACGGATTCCCTACACCAAACAATCACGGGCTAGTTGGGAACGTTGACTGGGGAGAATCCCTTGCTGTTGTTGCCTACAAATTTCCAGGCCTCAAAATAACCATAAAAATACAAGTTTTACCTCTACCTTTGATTGCTCGATGTGAACGATTCGGTGGACAATTCTCGAAACCGCAAGTGCCAGGTAAAACTACACTCCATGCTCTTTCATTTGATCCAAGCAATTTATAATTTTGGGCCCAAATTTTATGTTTTCAAACACCCTCAAAGCATGAACGTTTTGTATTTGGGTATGGTATGTTAATAGTCACGTACATGCATTCTATACGCAGGTTTCCCGAAGGAAAGTCGCGTACAGTACGCAACTTGCCCAAAGGACAGTCGCGTACAGTACGCGAGGTGAAAAAAGAATATAGAGGATCAAAATTTCAAATTTTTATATGAATCTAATGGTTTGAAATTACTTGGTTATTATATTGAAAGATGCTGCTTGAGTGGAGGGAGAGGGAACATGAAGACATGGACCAAGAAGCTCTACAAGATGCCCCCATGGTGAATGTTTTACGTGAGAGTGGGTTATTGAAATTTTTCTATGCCTCACCTATGCGATCAAATGTTCGCCTCTTAGAGTTTTTGATAAACTATTGGGATCATGATCTTGGCATGTTTGACCTTTAAGGTGAGTTTCTAGAGGTTACATCGGAAGATGTCTATTTCATTTTCAGTTTATCACGACGGGGAGCTCTGGTGAACTTGGAAGGTACCGGAAGAGGCGGCGACCTTATAAGTGTACAGAACTATATAGACATATACTGTGAGCCAGGCACTCAAAAGAGGGGTAGCTACATCCCTATTGTTCACATTCACAACTTTCCTTTACAAGTATTGGCGAGCACTATAGTGAGGGTTGTAGGGTCATCATCACTTCACCTTGCAACTCAAAACCAAATCAGACTAGAAGTGGACTGTATATAGGGATCCCTATATGACTGGTGTTCGGGAGTGATCCTAATAATGAGGAAACAACTCTTTGACTACAACAGAGTCAGGTGGAAGAATTTTGGTTATTCCAGCATGTTAGTATCCTTTTTCTTTGAGGGAGTGTCGAGTTTGAGTCCTACAGTACCATTGCCAGTTCATTCTCTACGTCAGCCAAGGATGAGTAGGTGGGGAGAGATCTTCCTCAGCCAAGGAGGTGGTGGATCAGTCCAGAGTGTTTATGACAATGACTTCTACTTTTGGTGGGAGCGACAGTTGCCAGCCTTGGAGTAGTTTCCATATGTTGGGTTAGATTTTCGAGGTGATACTAACCTTGTCCTCCCTCCTGGAGGAGTATGGTGAGAGTCAGGTATTTTTATTTTCAAGATTTTAAAATTTTTATGAATTTTAATTATAAAGACATATACATATGTATAAGAGTTCAAATCCTTTTAAAATATCAAAATGCAGATATTGGACCAGTCTGCCTTGCTAGGCATCCACGCCTATATGTGCATCCTGTGTTGGGAGAGAACTAGGGTGGTCCAAGTGACCAAGGTGGTTAAGCTTAGACTTAGGAGCATTTTATGGACTTTGATCCATGTTTTGTATATTTTTTGTATATTATATAGTTATGACTGGATCTGAGGATCATAAACTCGACCTATCTATATAGACAGATATTCATATATATATATATATATATTGTCAATTTATTTACAAATGTTTTTTACGTGTCTGCTGTATATTTTTTATGCAAAATGTGTTAAATGCCAATCCAAGAAATAATTAGCATATGCATCAGTTAATGAATTTTGATTTCTTGGAATATGATTGAATATAATAAACTCAAAATTCCTTTCCAATAACCTAAATTGCATAAACTGACATAATAGAATAGGGTTCCGCACCTGATAAGCTCGATTAAGCTGGGAAACCACCAGCTGAGAGTCCAGTCGGATTTCCAGCTAAGTGATACCATGTGAAAAAGAATCCCATAAAAGCTCAATGACAGCCCTGTATTCAGCAACATTATTGGTAGCAGGACCTAAGCAAGCACCTCCTGAGGCAACTAACTGTCCTGAGGGTGAATAAATGACCCATGTAGCTGAAGCCAAATTACAAGTGTGGTGACTGGTGCCATCAGTGAAACCTACGAACCAGTTGGAAGACATTTGTAACAACCAACAGATGGTATAAAAAACACAAATCGATGAACTATTGTACATAAAAATACATACAATAAAATAAAGGAAAAAGTGCTAAGCATAAGCATAGTACTTTTTCAGGTAGAGCCCATTTCTAGGCTCAGGAAGCTTATTCCCTTCGAAATCAATCAATTCATATGCACCCTTATTTAACACCTTTGATAGGACATAAGGTCCCAACCAAATAGAGCTTAACTTTCCTGCCCCTGGGGGTTCTTTGTCTTGATCCCAAAGCAAAACAAGCTCCCCTTCAGAGAAAATCCGAGGCTTGATCGATTTATTGTATTGGATTTTGACCCTATTTTTATGAGCTTCATTTGCTATCAGCGCATCTCTATGCTGCTCATCTAGATGTTCTAAATGTAATAGACTTTCTTCTAGCTCAGACGTATCAGGTAACACATGAATAGCAATTCTTAAGGATGGGATTTCACATTCAATTGGGGTAATGGCTTCCACTCCATGAACGAGTGGGAAGGGAGAAAACCCCATAGCAATTTTCACATTGGTCCAATATGCCCAAAGTGCAGGATACGGCATGGTGTGCTAGTTGGAATGGGCTGTATTAATAGTACGTTTGAGAATAGTCTTCAAAGTTTTATTAACATCCTCGACTTAACTGTTTTCTTGAGGATAGAACGAAGATGAATGTTCTTGTCTAAATCCTAGCATAGTGGTCAATTCAGTCATCATCTTATTTTGGAAATGATTGCCATGGTCAATGACAATCACTTTAGGGATACCGAATCATGTGATAATTTGGTTGAAAATGAAAAAAGTTGCAGCTTCCCTGTTAGCTTTAAAGGTGGCCATTACCTCTTCCCATTTCATGAAATAATCTACAGTGACAATGATATGTTTGTGCCCCCCAGCCGAGACTGGGTTGCATGTCACGTAATCTATCCCCCACTTCATGAAGGGGCCCACTGAGATGATGGAAAATAATGAAGCGGGATACGATCACATATTTCTGGTGTAAAGGTGACAAGGATGACAGCGCTTCATGGCTTCCACACAATATTTAAAGATCGTGGGCTAGAAATAACCAGCACGTAATATCTTATGGACCGTTGCTAACCCAGATAAATGATCCCCACACGCTCCACTATGGGAATCATTTAGGACAATCTCTGCTTCTTCATGGGTAAGACATCGACGCAAAATGGAATCTACCCCCCTACGATATAAAGTATCTCCTATAATGAGGTAGTTCTTGGCATGTAGGCGTAGTTTACGTCGTTCTTCCCATGAGAAGGCTACAGGATACTTCAAAGTCTAGAGATAGATAAGTATATCTCTATACTAGGGGTCAGAGGTTGAAATAAAAAAGATATGTTCATCTGGGAATGATTCTTCTTCAATGGCTACATCTTCCTCCACTGGAAATTCTGCAATGAGCTCACTAAAAACTAATGATTTTTTGGATTTGGCGGATTGAAAATCTAAGTCAAACTCTTGGAGAATGACTATCCATTTGTTGAATTTTCCTCTAACTATCCATCGAGACAAAACATATTGAAAAGTATTAACATCCGCCACTACCGTCGTGGTCCTTAGTAAGATGTAGTGACGCAACCTTTGAACAGCATACACAGCTGTTAAGGCCAACTTCTCGATGTGAGAATACCTAAGTTCAAGTCCGGATAAAGCATGGCTGAGATAGTAGATAACATGCTCTTGGAGATTATCGTCCTCTTGGACTAGTACTACCCCTATGGTCGACTCAGATGCGGCCAAATACAATATAAAATCCCTAGAGTAATCTGGTGGATGCAATAATGGTGACGACAACAAATCTTTTTTTAATGCCTCAAATATGAGTTGTGCGATTTCACTCCATACAAATGGGGTGTCCTATTTTAATAGGAACATGAAACCTTTAGCAATCTTGGCACAATTTATAATAAAATGTCGAAGGAAATTGGACTTCCCCTGCAAGCTCTGAAGCTTCCTGATAGAACAAGAAGGAGGAAAATTTACAATGGATCCACCTGAATACCTTTGTTAGAAACAATGAATCCGAGCAGTCTTCCTGACTCGAAACAGAAAATGCACTGGTGGGGATTCAAGAGAATTTTATAGTATTTGCATCATTCAAAAATAAAACGCAAGTGATCTGGGTGATCGATCCTCTTATGAGATTGTGCTTGCAGATCATCAAGGTAGGGTTCGACAATGGCTTTAATATCGTGAAAGGAAAAATTCATTGCCCGCTGAAAGGTTGCCCCAACATTTTTCAATCCAAAGGGCATTTTTTTGTACATGAAGGTACCCCAAGGAAAAATAAAATTTATTTTATGTTGGTCTTTCGGTTTAATTTGGATTTGATTATATCCAAAGAAACCATCTATAAATGAAAAGACTTCACTTCCCATGCAAGCATCAATAATTTGATCTATAAATGGTGTGGGATATTTGTCCTTAGGACAGGCTTTGTTTAGATCCCGAAAGTCAATACAAATGAGTATAGTCCCTTGTTTTTTTGTCAACAGAAACAGGGTTGGATACCCATTCTGTTAAAGATATGGGATAAATGAAACTGGCTTTTAGCAGTTTCTCAACTTTAGCCTTTACTGCCGCCACTTTACACAGGTTGAAAGGTCTCAACTTTTTTCAAATGGGTTTAGCATCAGGGTATGTTCGGATTTCGTGCTTGACTATTGATGGGTCAATGCTTGGAATCTCCTCAAATTACTAGGAAAAAACATCATAGAATTCCTTAAACAAGGCCGTATAGATTGCAATCTCCTCTGGAGAGCAGTTTGCGCCGATATGTACATTTTCCACAACGTTAGGATTTACAGAGATGTTGATAGGGATAGTAGCAAAAATGTTTTCCATATTCCCCTCAGCAAACATTCCTTCCCTTGGTAAGGGATTAATAGGTGTATCCACATCACCTTCTAGTCTCATATGGAACTCTCGGTTCTCTATCCTGCTTAACTCTGGAATAAAATAGGATCGATGGTGAAGATCTTCACAGATCTTATCTCATCCACACATAGCTTCCATAATGGATTCATCTGAAGGTAAAACCATATCTAAGCAATCTCTAGAATGCAAAGAGTTCTCTGCCCAAGCAGGAAAATAGGCTTCTTCCAGTTCCTCCGAAACAGTAAAAGGGACTGGAATAGGATCAACAACGATATGGATGATAGCTTGATAAGCCACTTTCACTACCGATAAGGGCACTTCAGGTTCATGGTGGGAAGGGAGAACCTAAGGATCAGTCCTATCAACAACCGTAGCTATGGAATTCCCAACACTAGTAGAACCTATATAATTAATCAGATCCAGAAAATCAAATGTGCCCATTAATGATGCATACATTCCATGTCCTAAGCTCTTTGAAGCAGGTCTAACTTGATCAACCAATGGTATGGTGGACTCGTTAGATTCCATGCGGCCTTTTCGAGTAAAAATGAGTTGGTCAATAGTAACCAACTTCCCTTCGTGTGGAAACACTACCACCTGAAAGACGGTTGATGCAATAGAAGACATGGCATGAGTCCAGCTTCTCCCCAAGAGCAAGTTATAATCCAAAGGTGCATCAATCACCTCTACCTCAACAGACACTGCTTTCCCTACCAACTTAATTTCGAAAGCCAGTAGGATACCATGTGGATGGAATGACCTTCCATCGAAAGCAGTAAGTAGGGTGTTTGATGGGACCAGATCTGGGGATCCAATAGCTTTCCAACAAGACAAGGACATAACACATGTAGAAGCACCCTCGTCGACAACTGCCCTTCCAATAGTATTCCACCATGGATGACATCTATCGATAAGGCTACATGATATGGTAGGCGAATTTTGACATCAGATAAATTAAATTTCACCATGAGACTTGATGAGTCCATACTGCCTAAGGCTACTAAGAGTGCGTCCCACTGGGAGGGACAACTCTGTAACACCTCTAAAGGCAACATTGCATAAGGAGTCTAGGATAAGTCTTCAACTACATATTAGTTTGCTACATCCCTAGCATTAGGATTATGCAAGATTTTCTTAAAGATGCATTTTGGTATCTTGGGCATAATTTCGACAGGTTTCTCAATCGTGAGAGGGTTAGAAGTTTCACATATCGACTTACCCTTCTCCGAGGTCTCTTTTTCATAGTTCTTGTTCCTGGTCTGTAGTAAAGTCTCGGATCGAACCATGTTGATATAACTGGGGTCAAGAGCATTTGGGGTGCCCCCTGCTACATTTGAAGCTGAAGCAGAATTTTGTCCTTGGGGAAAAGGATCCTTCAAGATAGCCAGTTGTTGGACTTTTAACAACTTTTGAGCTTGTTCCATAAGGGTACATAGATGGGTTAGGTGATCTTCCTGGCACAACTTACATGGTAATTTCACCTTCTTCTTTTCTTTCTTGCCCCCATCAGCATTGTTTGTGGGTTTTTGCTTGTTTTGGTTTCCCTCACCCTTTTTTCCTCTCTTCTTTTTCCCACTGGGCTGCTGATTTCCCTTCTAAGAGGTTTGTGCAAAAACATTTGCATTTTGGAGTGAGGGGGCAGCCTTTGCTGCCTCTGCCATAGAATTTTTTACGAACAACTGATGGAGTTGTTTGGCCAAAGATTCTATAGTGGGAGAATTCATGGAACCAACCACACCATCGGCATGGGGTCTAGGCTTAGGTTTCTCTGCATTGTGCGTTGGCCTCGGTGCCTTAGGGATAATCTCATATAAGATCCCAGACTAGGAATATTTCAAATCTAGTTGTTGGGCCCTGAGGATAGATTCTTCCTAATTCGTCACTCCTGAAGTAGATACATCCTTAGATATATAAGGCAATAGGGATTTAAGGAACCAATCTAACAAGAAATCAGGAGGAATAGTGGCTTTGATAAGGCTATTTCATCTTCTCCACTCTTGGATGTGATCTGAAATATGAGTGGCATTGTCCTGCTGGAAGGTAGATAACAAGTCTGTCCTAAAATCATAATGGATAGGAAGCTGGAAGTGACTAAGGAATGCATTAGGCAAGTCCCAAAAACTGCTAAATGCAGCAGAAGGAAATTCAATGTACCATTTTGCTATAGTACTGGTCAAAGTTCTTTGGAACAACGTCAACTGAACTGAATCCTCGTTCAATGAGTTGGAAGAGCAATAGAAATGGAAAGAGGTGGCATGATCTCCAGGATCATCACAAACTTTGACTTCAAATTTTGGGATATTCGAGGGCAGCTTGATAGGGATGGGTGACCAGGAGGGGTCATGTCTCACTGGGTCATTCATCAATTTCGACAAATGTGGCAAGTTTAACATTGCTAGGAACGGAAGCTTGGGTCTAACCGAAGCATTAAAAGTACTAGTTTGGGGATTAGAGGGACTTGCCCCCATATTCCCATATGTGAAGGTGGGGTTGCCCCCTGCTACCGGTTGTGAAGTGGATGGGTTGCTTTGGAAAGGATTCCATCCATAAGCCAATGGATTGTTTATGTGAGGTGTAGTATAAGAGGTTCTGACTGCCCCTGTTGAAGTTGGGGTTTGAAATACAGGAGCAGGTATCCCTCCGCTAAAAAGTGAAAAGGGAGAGCTCATGAATGGAGTTGAAACCGGAGTTTGAAAACCTTGACCATAAGGATTAGTTTTTCCAAACTGCACCCCTACATATGAGGGTGTTGGGCCTATGTATGGAGTGGATGGGGGAATGTTCCCCCCATTCTAAGGAAATCCTTGGAAAAAAGCCTAGGATCCTATAGGATCACTCTGTTCAGTGTGTTCGAAGGAAGTAGGAACTATAGGTACACTGGAATCCCAGTGACCATACCACCAAAAGCACCTGTTAGACTTGTGGGAGTCGGTGGTTGAACCACTTGACTACCTGGAGTTAATGGTGTAGTAGTTATACTTGTTCTAGGGGCACCTACCGGGGGAGGTAGCACCCCTTCAGCTGGAGTAGCTGAGGTGGAAGTAAAAGAACTTTCTCCTATAATAGACATTATTCTGCCCACAGGGACACCAATCACGGGTGGGTCGAAAGGATGAACCTGAATGATCACCAGATCATTTAAGTCAGTTAGAGGTGAATTAAAATTCCTTGCAAACTTGATAGCCTACAATTATTCTATCTCAACTGTGTTTAAATTAAAATGGTTTGCCCTAAGTTCTAGTTCACCCAGAACTTCACTAACTCCTATCGGTTCAAAAGAACCATCTGTGTCCAATCTCCGCCTTTGAGGGGGAGGTGGAGGTTCCAATGTGATAAGTGGAGGAAGGTTTTGCAACCTTTGTGACCTTTTTATAGATTGGTCCTCCACAATTGTAAATTTGACTCTTCACACCCTAAGGTCCGCTAAAAACACAAACAAACCATAGAACAATCACTACAAAAAAATTCCTAAAGTCTCAACAATCACAAGGGTGTAAGATATTATTTCCCGAAGAAAGATGAGAGACAGTTTCTTGGCATCCTTGAAGAGGTTCTGAGGCACAAGCAGAGGAATCACCCACCGCCCTCCTACACTTTCAACAAGGGTTACCTTCCAAGCCTGTCCAAGGTGAACCAGAAATAGCCTTCCGGTTTACCTGTGTATAAACCCTAGATGTCCAAGAGACTAGAGGCTACCTTAACTATATCAACAGTCTGGGGGGACAATCATAAGCCTGATTCGTATGCATGGGTAGGGTAGCAAAGCTAGAAACTCTTTCTAGGACAGAATCCCCAAATGCGTAAAAACCTTGGTCTATGTTTTGACAAGGGATCATAGGGTTATCTCCTCAGTCCAATGCCTCCACGTGACCTCGTGCTTAACTCTCATTTGAGAGGAGCTTCCCAGATACTATCAATAAAGAGAAGGATTTACCTATCAATTGGCCCACTACATCTGAATTTAAGTACTTATGGGGAGTTTACACTTCCTATCCCACAAGTCTAGCCTAAGCTAGTAGATGTATGACCCTATACAACAAAAATTACTATTAAATTTTAACTTATAGCGTTCATTTTAAGGGTTGTTCTTAATCAGAGGGCAAGTGGAGTGAATGACTATGATATTATTGAATCGATAAGAAAAGTAAAAAAAATAGGTGTATAAATCAATTCCAAAGCAAATTATCACTACTTAAAACAATTTTTTTTTTTTTTGAAAATATGAACTAATGAAAATGTAACTAGGAAAGAGAAAACTAAGACTTATTTTTGTAATTTTTGAGATTTTATTTAAAAAATGAAAGTAAAACTACCATATGCAATTCAAATGCGAATGTTTCCAATGATTTTCTTTTCACTTTTCAAATTCCTCAAAGATTACTATGCACCTAAATGCAAAAATTCTTGAGTATGCTTGAATAATCTAACTATATAAAGTAAGCAAAATGAAGTATAGAAAACTTATAAGAACCAAATATCAACCACCTAAGGAAGACTTGGGAAAACACTTAGCTTGGGAAGACACAATGAATGAAAATCATTGAAATCAATCAAAGGCAACCGACAAACCAACACTACTTGGAAATAGCATGGGATATACAATATCTAGAACCCTGATCCTTGATTCAGACACACGACACTTGGACCTATCACCCAACAGGACAATCCACTTCAAATTGCTAAAATAAAGACAATCCAACCAATAAAAACTCAAGGGCTTACTGAAAATCATGAAGTATGTTTAATAGGGCTATCAAACCTATAGTGAAATGCTAGTACTAAATACCACAAAGCAAGACAAAATCCAAAGAGGGACAGGGACAAGAAACCCTACCCAAAAATTTTGGTTCTAAGGTATCTACGCGACTGTCTAGTGCAGCAACCCACATACTATACGTAACTATTCAATACAGCAACCTCTATACGCGATTGTGTAGCACAGCAACCCACATACAGGAGTAAAAATTTTCAAAAAAAGAAAAATTATAAAGGTCTTCAAAACACCACTACAAGTTCAAACCAAGACAAAACACCACACACTGAATCAAAGCAAAGAATGGGAAAGGATCTATAGGACCAACCCACAGTAGGATGGGCTCCCGAGTGGAGTTGCCAATTCTGTTGTTTAGGATTAAACAACCTTGTAACCTAGGGTCTGGGGGTTACCAAATTACTACTAACCTTGTAGACAATCAGCTTTAATAGAGTACAGAAAGGAAATAGGAAGAAAATCTTGACTCACCTGATTATCGACGGTTGATCCAAGCTTGATCTTCTTCCACTCTGCTTCTCTCCAAAGCTTCCAAGGATGCACCTCCTTCACCTGCAAAGAGTAAATTATCCAAGTACAATATTATACATGTATATATGAGAGGTTAGATAAACAATATATCTAGTGCAAAATCGAATATTCATGAACCATAATACATGAAAGAGACTCAAAACAATATTGGACAAAGAATTCTCTTTATTAACAATTAGTGAATGAGATAAGAGTACAAACCAGCTTCTGAGAAAAGGACTCCTCTGCAACCAAAGGAATCTGAGTTCTGCTATTCCAAGACTTTTGAAGATATTTCACCAGCATAACTTTGCTCTCCAAACTTGATTGATTAATGCCCTCCCCAAGGCCTCTATTTATACTCTAGGAAATAGAGTGGTTTCAAAGGTTGAGGAGGTTTAAACAGTTAGGATAGCTAATGATTATGACCCAACTAATCTCCATTAATTGTGATTTATATTTTTTAAT
Organism: Pseudotsuga menziesii; assembly: GCA_001517045.1. Taxonomy (NCBI): domain Eukaryota; kingdom Viridiplantae; phylum Streptophyta; class Pinopsida; order Pinales; family Pinaceae; genus Pseudotsuga; species Pseudotsuga menziesii. Next base: position 164,989 of record LPNX010617991.1, on the reverse strand, counting down.
GTTGAATCAAGATGTATGTGACTATTGATATAGGCAAGCTGGTTCAAGGGTAAATGCATCCCATGTCATGCCCATCTATAGTGTTTTGGCAAACTTCAATTCTAATATGTCCTTTTGTGTACCAACATAAGGAATGTCGGCACTCAGATGGAGAAGTTCCATTTTGGTTGATAACATCTATGGTCACAAAAGAAGCAGTCAATAGACAACATCAGTACCTAGGAAGACCCATCCACACTCACAACCCACCCAACAACTTCCCACATCAAACTGAACCAAAAAAGGGAGGATGTACATGACTGTTTAAAAAAAAGTTGCATATGTACGTGACTTTTGGCCAAAAACCTACATGTATACACAACGTTTGGCCAAAAACCTACATGTATACATGACTTTTGGCCAAAATCCTGCATATGTACGTGACTTTTAGCTAAAAACCTGTGTTTACAAAGAAGATGTGGTAAAAAGTAGGCCAAGGGTCAAACCAGTATAGGGGAGTGTCAATAGATGAACATACTACAAAATATGACACAAAAACATGGAGAAAGAGAGAGAAATTCAAGCACATTATGCACTCAATCTCCAAATAAAAAACGAGGAATATCCCCAGCAGAGTCGCCAATTCTATTATGGAGAGAAAATTCCTATGGATTGGGGGTACCACAATGGACAATATGACACCAGAAATCAATCTTTCACAATATGTAAGAACAATAAGAAAATCTAACACTAAGGGATGTCGAATCGTACCTTATTGCGGATGGTTGAAGTAGATCCTCGTTGATCTTTTCCAATGCAATTGCAATTATAATTTGCTCTCAACAACAACAACAAAAAGAAATCATGGTATATATAAATGTGTTAGAGCTATCCTAGCATATATAATCAACCATGTATAAGAAATTAAATACATACATGGATTCAATATTCATATTCAAAATGCACATGAATTGGACAGGAAAAGGTATTTCTATTAATAAATCAAAGATACAATAATGACAAAATATGCTGGCACTTCTACGAACTGTAGAAACCGAGTCCTCCACCCGGGCCTCCACCACTTCAATCCTCCATCTCTCGATAGCAATCTCACAAAGAAAAAGGAAATCTTAGGAAGAACACTATGTGTTCCAAGGGACAAAGGGATACAAACTCAAGTATAAGCAAAGGTGAGGAAACAATGGACTATAGTTTCCTTGCTCTTCAATTTCTCCTCCTTCAATGTATCCAAGGGGTTCCTTATATAGCACTCCAAAGAGGTAATGGAGGGTCGAATCCGAGTGTTCTTATGGAATTTGGAATGCCAAGAGTCAAGTTATTCAGACTCAAATGAGGAAAACTCCAAAAATATTTGTCATTTTGCACACATCCTGATGTATGTGAGTTTGAGGTAAAAATATGCGTATACACATGGGTATTGCTTTAAAATTCATGTATATGTATAAACAGGAAATTTTTTGGGATGATCTTTGAACATCAAAGTATAATATAATTCCATGGGGTCTAAGGAGTCTTCAGAGGGACAGGGAAGGCCATAAATGTGTGATCTATCTGGTGTGGTAAAATCAGCTATAAAAATTGATATTGAAGTCATCGATGCAAAACTCAACTACAATATCCTTTTGATCCATAGTTACATGTATGCAATGAATATGGATGCCTCTTTGATCTTATGCATTATGATGTTTCCCTTCAATAGGAATATTTTCACCCTTAACCAACTCAACTACTACAACCCTCATGTTAACACCAACCCTTAATAACATCCTAACCATGGTGGGAGAAGTGACTCAACCACCTTACGTAGATGTATGTCGATGTGCGTATAAGGATTTTGACCTCCTAGGGGCATATTTAGTTCCTTCTCCTAAAATCCATGGCTCTATGGATGGTCTCATGTGGGTTATTTTCACATCCAAATATGAGTCTCCCACCATAACACCAGTAACATCAACACCGCCAATGAGTCATGACATTAAACAAACATTGATTCCATCACTACAACCGATATTTTAAATTCCATTCTTATAACCCCCCATACCCCCCTGACACCCCCCACACCACCCACAAAAATGCAAGGGACGATAGTGATCTCTAAGTTAACTCTCCCTAGGCTCACCTTGGGAATACTTGTGTGGTACCTTACGCTACCTTACCCTAATATGGCCTCGAAACCCATCCCCTAATCTTCATGAGGAGTCACTAAGCCTAAATTTAGGGGGCATATCCTAACAAACCTTCAAATATCCCATCATGAATAAGACACCCACAAAGAGGCTTACCCCACCATGTGCTCTATGTGGTCAGCACAACCACACAACAAACCTATTCACCACTTTTTTTAAAGCTCAAGAATTTACTTAACACCCTTGTTAGAATCACACGTGCATTCCAAAATGTGGCATGGGACACATCAACCTCCCCTATACCCAATAATACCCATAAGTCTAAATCATTACGCATAAACAAATCATGTTTGATTTGCTTCATTTCGGGCACTATACACATCATTGTCCTGATATCCCTTGAGTTCAAGATGCTTTGGAGACCCTTCGCCTCACCCAACCATTGGTAGAAGACTGTTTACCTCCAACACAAGAGTCCACTTCCATCAAGATTTTTATTACATCAGTATCCTTGTCCATAGTACCCACATCAACAATGGGCATCCTCGAAATCATTACAACCATGATATCTATTCCACAGGAGACACACCTGCACACCCTCGCTCGGATGACCCCCTTAGGTGTACCTAGAGTTTATTGCACACCCTTAATTAGGCCAATGTCAATCTCCCATTTTGATAATGTTAGTAAATTTCCTATCATTCATTCCAATTCCCATTGTTATGTGCATTCCAAACCCTTCGTTTACATCAAAAGTTCTTATCGAATAACCTTTTCTCCATGGGAGTCACCCTTCCCATGGTTTTCAAAGATGAGAACAACTTCACAAACAATGGCGATGAAGACGACACAACGTCTGACCCTTCATTATCATTGGAAACAAATAGTCTCAACTCATAATAAAAGGAAATTATTCCACCACCTCTAAGCCCTAATATCTATGTCAATATCATTTACATCAATTTGTTACATGTCCAACTGGATTCCAACCCTCCATCTATTTAGACCTAGCAGGAGGAAACTCCCATCCCTTCTACCAAAACAATCGATTGTTTGATATCTAGTATGAAGAATCCTTTTGTTTAGATGAATATAGGTTAAAGGAATTCTCCTTCTCTAGAGAGAAATCCATAATCAAGGCCATGCACTTAGATGAGCCTCCATGGGATGACCTCCAACACAGGTCTTCATTCACCTCTACCAATGTCCACCCAACTAACAAAATAAATATGCAATATACCATTGAATGAAAATAATTCTTACCTCCTAAGAATGTTTATTGGTTAAAAGACCCCATATTATCCCTGACACCTTTGTAGAAGGTAACCTAGCTAATATTTCACTCACAATCTAGATTGATATTTGAGTCACACTTGGTGTGATATAAACCATCTCCATTGGGGGATCATGTTCACCACAAGAGGTCCTCAAATTTACAAACTACTTCAAAGAATTATGTGATGTATTCACATGGTTATATGCATAAATTCCTGACTTAGACCCTTCAATTGTTGAACACCATATTGACACTTGTCCAGATGTAGTCCCAATGAGACAAAGTAATGACTAGTTCACCCCTCCAAGGATCTATCTATCAAATATGAGATTAAGAAACTCCTTTAGGAAGGATTCATATTCCCCATTTATTATACATCATAGGTATAAAACCCTATCCCAGTAAACAAAAATAAAGGAACCATCTGTGTCTATATAGACTCTCGAGGTCTCAACCTAACCTGCCCTAAAGACAATTTTCCCACCGCATTCATCGACTAGAACATAAATTCATGCATGGGTGGAGAAATTTTGTCTATTATGGATGGGTTTTCTATTTATAACCTAATCCAGATCCTCCCCCAAGATCAGTACAAAACTATATTTACCACACCATGTGGGATCTTCACCTATAAAGTCGTGCCCTTTGGTTTAAAAAATGTTGGGGCCACCTTCCAACAAGACATGGCCTACGTTTTCAATGAGCTAGATCACATTATTCGAGCCTTTCTTGATGATATCATGACCAAGTAAAAAATGCGGGGACCACCTCCATGACCTGCAAACCATCTTCACCCATTGTGGGAATTACAATCGATTGAATCCCTTGAAATCCATGTTTTGTTTCATCATAGGATTCATGGTATCACAAGCATGCATCACTATCGATCCCTAAAAATTTCAATCCATCTTAGACCTACAGCCCCCATAGACATGATTCCAATTGTAGTGTACTCAAAGAGAAATCCAAATTTCTTTCTCTTTGTCCCTAATTATGTCACCGAGGCACATGTTTTTTGTGATTTCCTTGAAAATACATCCCATTCCAATGGGACGACCAATCCAAAATCTCCTTCAAAACATTGAAGCAAGCACTATATTTCTCCACCATTGATCTCCCCACTAGAATTTGAGAAAGATTTTATGCTCTATATATCGATGCCGTCTTGCATTGTTGCTAGTGTCCTATTCCAACAAGATGAGGACTGGTGTTGGCATACTTTCAGTTGACCTAGGTTCATATCCATTTGTAAACAAAAACCAAGATATCGACCCGACATAGGAGAAACCCATCGGCAACACTTGCGACGCAGATGATTTCGCACTTGAGATATCTTATGGGGACTGCAAGAATGAGGTTTCTACATTTATGTTGAGGATTTCCTTCTTACAACAATATTAGATCACTCGATTGAAACCAAGAAATATGCTTATGTTTAATTCATTCATTCAATATAATAATCTATTGATCCATTGACATATATCACAGTATGCAACATAACGCATTACCACATATTTAACTCAATATATGTGAGACACGTGAATATATAAGTTCATTAATGATACAGTCTGTGTGACACATTCAAATTGACTCATTCAAAACATATATGCATTCAACATAAGCATAAACATTAAAGACACACATATACAAGATATAACATATAAACCTATCTGGGAAAAACCAAAAAGGTTCTCTTCATCTGGAATGAGAAATGGTTTAGGACCTTTTGTATGCATACTCAGCTTGTATACTCTTCTTTAGATATTCTTTACAATTCCTATATTCTTGTCTTGTCTCATGCTCTCTCTCTATATCTCTTCTTTCTGTTTATCTTATTTTGTCTCTGAATGTCCTATCTCGTTCAACTCCTAGTCAAATTGCACATAGCTTAGATCAATCCTCTCATTAATTGAATGACCCCCACACAGCTTGGGTTGATGATTTTATAATATTTTTTGCTTTTACACTTCTTGATTGAACCACCAATTAACCCTCAACTGTCAGTCGATAGGCTGGATTTCTATTTTAATACATCTTGTTACATCTAAAATAGGAATTATTGGCCCGAATTACAATCATCCTTTATTACTAAAATATTTTAGTCTCACTAAATCTTTAACAAAAATTATCTGAACTCTTCTTTTCAACTTTTCTTTTCTCCTCCTTCACCGCATCTCCTTTTGTCACGACTTCTTCCATAATGAATTTTACATGTCTTGCACCTAGAATTTTCATCTTCTTGAGAAGAATTCTATATAACTTTTCCTAGGGCCAATGATACCCCAACACTAACTTGTGGCTCGTCCTGAGCTACATTAGTCTGAAATATCTGTTAGCGTGAACTTGCTCTAAAAATATTGAAATATTTTCACATGTTACTCAGTCTCCTATCACACTTCTTCTTGTACCATATTCAATTTTTCTACAAGTTTGAAACTGATGTGTTTCGAAGTTGTTAGTCTCGTTGACCACAAGGATTGTTGCACCTTTTCATGCACAGTTTGAATAATACCTGTAACTTTCTCTGCTTCTGCCTCAAGTGTTGCGACCTAGTCTATTATTTTATGTTGTTGTGTTTATAGTTTGGCTACTTGATGTTGTAGTTTATTCATGTCAACAACCTTGGCCATTTTCTCCACTATCGACATCTTCTTTAGATCATTCTGTGGTTGGTTAAAACATGCTTGAGTAGTGTGCATATTCTTTGTAACCTATTCCAACTTTGTTTCATCGATCAAGGCTTCCCATGACTAAGAAACTTGCTCGACTTCTCTAGCATAAATTTCCTCTGCCTCTTTGATTTTATTTGAAGCCTTACTTGTTTCTTTTGTTCCCTCTTCCAGTACCTCTAGAGGTAAACTGAGTTTAAATTTTGATTCCAACTCCTTTACCCTATTTTGGAGGTACTTAACTACTTCTCTGAGTCAAAAGAATTTGGAATCTGAGAACATTTTTGGGGCAATGCCTTCTTCTGTGAAGCTGCTATAGGAGAGTGTAATAGCCACATCCATCTAATGTATGTCCTCCTACCAGGTTTTTTCTTGATGCTTTTTGTTCAGGATTGTTTTCTTTAACGTCTTAATGGTTTTTTGTGATGAATTGACCTGATTAAGCAACACACGCTCTCTGGTATTCATCTTTTCCACTGCAACATGTTGAATAGCATGCAATTCATACATTGGTACTATAGAAAAATCCATGGTGGCATGACCAAGATCCTTGACGATGGTATTTAGTTCTGGTGTTCCCAAGTCAATTGCTTGACCTAATACTTGAATCCTTATTGATGGAGATGTCAACGATGCCTCAACGTGTCAATCTTTAGATAGTAGATCTTGGTCCAGAGACACAGTCAAGTATAGTGTTTGGTCGACTTGCACTCTAAATTATTTAACTGTAGTACAAAGAATCTATAGTAAATTTGTTATGATGCTTACCAACTCTATATGTCGCTCATCCATTTTCTACAACTTTTGTTGGATACTTCTTCCATTCTATCTGTAAGAAGGGTATCATCATTATTGGTAAGGCCAATAACTCCATATGGTTTCTCAACCTTGTTCTTATGACTTGTCTCATAATTTTTTGAGCACTTTCTATTATCACCCAACTCTGGGTATATTGGGGTCGCACGAGATTCATCCTTAGTGGTGGAGGGAGATATTTGTGTATTTTCTTCAGCTGGTGGATCTCCTGCCTGATATCCATTCTTCTTTGCCGATGTGCCATACTCTATGACAGGTACTCTCCATTATTTAGGCCAGTCCTAAACAATGGATTCAATTTCTATAGTGGATAAATGAAACTGTGTCACTAACCACTAGTTCTAGGTTCTTGTCATGGTTGCAAAAATATGTGATGCACCCAAACTGAAAATATTATAATGCTTCAAAATTGTTTGACGGGTTCCATGGTGATTTTTTCCTACTTCCTAAAAAAATGCCTAAGTTCCTCTCCTTATAAAAAGGATTCAATATTATTAGCTTTTTGTCGTTCAAGTTTATCTTTGTCAGACCAAAGATTCTGGTATCTAGCTCCTCGACATAGGAATGGGACATCTACCCCTTGGTAGTTTTCCAGTTCTTCCAATTGGATAAAATAAATCAAAATTAATAACCAATAATAGTGAAAGGGGTTACCCTTTTCCTAAAAAATTTCAACATATGCTAATATCTCATTCAGCATATAGATCGACTAGTTGAGGTGGACACCCACTACACGCTGGTTTGTCGTAGCGATTCTCCCTGTGATGCATTGGTTCAGTCACATATTTTGTAGCATCTTTCTAGATAAGACTTTGGATGTGAAGAGAACAAAAGTATCATTGATGGAGGTGATAACAAAGACTCTCTTGCCTCTTGTTAGGTCGTACATCTTTTTCATTTTATTTTTCAAAGCTGTATCCTGGTCCTTCATAGCGAAGAATGGCGATGGGTTGATGATTACAAGGGGAATCCTTGTGATAGATGCTATCAAGTAGAATCCACTAAAATTTTTTAGTCGAGACATATACAACCACCGTGGAAGCATGCCAACAATTTTTTTACATAGCCATTAAATTTTGTTGTGTGACCAAAATGCAGCATGTACATCTGTGATAGCAAGTTGAATTTATCCAATACTCTCACCCACTCCATTGGAATTATGTGAATAGGGCCATCCTTTATTTCTATGATAGTATTCATGTATATATCCATTTCCAGTTCTGGGAATTTGCACAAGTCATGGTTGATGAAACCCATTTTCTGTAGATTTAGAATAATGTTCGTCATCACCCAAACTCCTTTCAGTATGGTTGGAGTTACCTACAGATACTTTTCATTTTTACCCATAGTCACCTTCGGCACGTCTGTTGGCCTTGACAAGACATTATTAGGAAACATTGATGCCGATGATGTAGGCTTCATCGTCAGGTGGAGGGGCTATCCCATTTTTGCGACTGGTTCCATGACCAAATCATTTCTTTCTTAACGGGTCGGGTGGGTTTGGCTGTAAAACAACTTCTGGGACCATTGGTGATTGTACAACTACTTTTGTGATCCTAGGAGATTGTGAAACAACTTCTACAGTGTCTTCCATTATGAACGTAGGAGATGGAATATCAATACCTGATTCTTGGAAAATGCTTGTGCTGGAGACAAAAATGACCATACTCTGTCAACAATAGCTTCAACTCTTACATTTGTAGACAAAATTTTCAATGCAATCAGTCATATGTAATCAAGTGACGAAGTTTTGACGCGAATATGAAATATGTTTACACATTCACTATGTCATTCATTCGCACGATATTGTAATAAATGGAAAGGTAAAGGTGATTTCTGTCACATGGATCAATATTTCTAATGATTTTGATGAAGCCTCCAATCAAACAATCACTTCATCTTCTAGTTCAACAATAGTTATTGTGCATTAATAGCGGAAGTGATAAAAAATCATGCCATAAAAATCTCCCGTGTCCTCAAATTAACTGCTAGCCAACCGCCACTTGTGACCGAATTTCTTTGTGCGACAATAATTATTTTCTTGCGATAGGCATAGAGCCTGCGACATAGTTCTTTTCCTGTCATAGATAGATAGTCTATGACACTTTTCTTCTTCTATGACAAACAAATAGTTTGTGACACTTTTCTTCTTCTATGACAAACAAATAGTTTGTGACACTTTTCTTCTTCTACGATAGATATACAGTCTATGACACAACACTCATAAATTTTATGAATGCCTTTTTTTTTAATTGTTTTTGAACTCTCAGTCAACCAAATTGCGACTATCCTGATAAGGATTTATCCAACTTCCATTCACCAATCCCTTGAAAAGTGTACCATCTAACTACTGCAATTGCATTGCTCCTCTTTCAATGATTTGAATGACAATATATGGTCCCAACCAATGTGTTCTAAGCTTTCCAGGATGATTCAAAAACTTATTGTTTTATAAGAGAACAAGATCTCCAATGTGAAATTGCTTACTCTTAATATGTTGATTGTGCCAAGCTTCCTATCTCTCCTTCTTTATATTCTGATGATATCCTGTGACAAAATGCTCTTCCTCCAATTGCATCAACTAGGACAATATTTCTTCTACAACACCAACATTTTTCATCTCTATTATCACAACTATCCTAAGGATGGGTATAATGTATTTCATTGGTATGGCATATTCTTGTCCATAGACCAATCGAAACAGAGTTTTTCTAGTGAAATTTATATAGGTAATGCGATAATCCCATAATACTGCAAGTATATTCTTCTCCCAATTATGTCTTTGGACATTACAAATGTTTTTCAATGCATTCTCTAGTATCTTATTGAATGCTTTGACAAAACCATTTGCTTATGGATGATACAGTGGCATCTTTTGGTGCTGAATATGGAATTCTTTAGTTAACTCATTGATCAATTGATTCATGAAGTGTGTTCCCTGATCACTTATCAAAATTTTTGGGCATCCAAATTGGGTTACAACATTATATAACAAAAATATTGCAGTGGTCGTAGTAGTACGATATTTTACTGGCATTACTTCAACCCATCTAGTTAAGTAATATGTAGCAGTGATAATATATCATGCATTTGTTCTTTTTCCTAGTGGGTTGATAGGACCCAAAAAATCAACTTCCATTTGTTAAAGGCCTACAAATTCACTTGTGGTACCATTAACATTTCATCACGTTGCAACGTTTTTCCAATTCTTTGACAGATATTACAACAGCGACAATAATCTCTAGTGTCAACAAGGCCACCACAATCCAACCAGTAAAATATTACGCACTACTACTTTTCTTGCATAATGGCTTCCTGTGACACCAAAATGTGACTCATTCAATACGATCGGTCACTCATGTTCCCGAAACAATTACGAAGGATTTCATCTGGTCCCATTTTATACAGTTTTCTAGCGATCAACTAGAAATCTGTAACCTTTACAACTAATTGTTTCTTCTGCGTTGTATTGAATCCTTTTGGCACATGTCATGTAGTTAAGAGATGTACAATATATTTGTAATGATAATTAAACATATTTACTACAAATAGTTATGCATTAGGAATACTATCATTGATATTCACAAGCTCTTCTCCACTTTCTAACCTCGACAGATGGTCCAGTCTTGAATTTAGTTGTCCTGATTTCACATTAATTTCAAAGTAAAATTCCTATAAGAGGAGAAGACATCAACAAATATCCCCCCCTAACACTTTCTTATTGGCCAAATATTTCAACACAGAATGGTCTATGTACATCTTGAAATCCCCCCTAGTAAATAATGTCAAATTTTTTGAAGTGTATATACCATAGCTAGTCCTTATCTTTTTGTTGTGATATAGTTTTTCTCTACTATTGATAATTTATACTGGAGAATGCGATGGGATGATCAATAGAACCTTCATCTAGATGCAAAATTGCAATTCCCAATGTGACTGACGATGCATACACATGTACATGAAATTATTTATTCCAGTTAGGAAAGACTAATATGGATGTTGTAACCATCTTATTCTTTAAGACATCTAGACTCTCATGGAACTCTTCACTTCACTGGAATGTAACATCCTTCTTCAATCATTTCTCCATAGGGGTTGTCAGCTCTGCATATCCTCTAATAAAATTTTGATAGTACCCTGTGTGTCCCAAAGTCATTCTCAACTATTTTACTCTTGAGGGTGGTGTTCAATAAAAAATAATCATAATTTTAGTATGATGCACCAATATAGCATCGTGACAAACCACATGACCCAATGAAATTCCAAAAGGGGCACACATATTTCACTTTTTTAAATTAAGGGAAATATGGTACTGTAGACATTGTTCCAACATCATTATGAGGCTCTTAATATGATATTTTATGAGCCCAAATATCATCCAATCGTCGAAGTAGACTTCAAGAAGATTATGAATAAAATATTTGAAAACAACTACAACTATCCTAGAAAAGATAACATGACCATTCTTGAGTACAAAAGGCATTACCTTATACTTGAAACATCCCAACTTTTTCACAAAGGTTGGATTGTGTCGGTCCTCCTTTGCAATTATGATCTAATAGTAACCAGATAATCCATCAATAAATGAATAGATTTCTTACCCTCCGATGCTCTCCAATACTTCATCTGTAAACAGGGTTGGAAATGGGTCGTGCAAGCAGGCATCATTCATCTTTCTCAGGTCGACGTAGATATGGTTTTATCCATTTTTCTTATCTTGCACCACCATAGGACTAATCCATTCAAATTATTCAATATTATTCCTGCATCCAACATCATGTCTTCATGAATTTTTCATTATACCTAGGATTCAGCCGTTATGGTCACTGGTTGATAGGATTTTCATCGAGATTCAATGGAATCTTCATTTATCCAAGATCTCCAACAATTCCCTTCATCTCTGAAAATTTTGTGGGAAACAAATCCTGAAATTCATGCAATATGTATGCGATATTCCTGATGGTCTCATCATCATAGTAATATATAATATTATCAAACTTTGGGTTCTTTTGACAACCAATATTTACTTTCTTGATTTTCAATGGGTTCAGAAATTGGTTGCTTGAAACACCTAATCCTTCCACTGCATGAGTACCTTTATAATTGGGAATATTTGTGTCTCGTGAGTCATTATCATTAGGTTTTCCTGTTACATTATAGCACTCCATCCAGTGCTGGAATGTCACATTTCTCTGATTAAAATTTGTCATCGACACAATAATATCTTCAAATATATTCGTCTTGATTACTTGCAAAGTAGCATCAATATATGGATTATCATCAACAAATTCAAATGTTTGTGTAAATATGGCATCTATTTCTTCCCATTCAACTATTTCTCATCGCAACTCAACCGACGTATACCAGTTCCTTGGTATCATGTCCAATGTGTGTATAAACTGGTGGACCCATTCTTGTCGCAGACATGTCTTCAATGCCACATGACAATAATCAATGTGCTCGATAGGATTAGTTATTCATGTGTATTCTTTATTAGTGTAAATCACCTTCTCTCCAAATTGGACTTCCATTAAGCTCTGAAAAATTAGGCCATTCTGAGATAGACTGTTTATGCGCAACCCACCATATGGTGGGTGTAGCCTTCAATGCAAAATCCAGAGCTAACAAGAGCCGAGGATCTGTGGATTTCTCTTCAAATTATATAAGAAAATATTCCAAGTTAGGTAAAATTTAATATGTAGGTATATCAAATACCTCGTTACCTACCTGTTGTATATATTGTGTAATTCTTGCGCATATTCTCATTGACACTTCATGCAATCGGTTCTTCCAATTTTCTAGAGCTTCTCTAGAATCCGATGTGCAAGAACTAATGCTTCATGAACTAAGTTTTTTTGTCAATCGTCGGATTCAAATAATCATCCAGTGCAGATTTCATATTGTATATATTGTCCAAGTATCCATCTTTTCCTTCATTATTTACCTACTCGACATACCTATGGCCTTTTAGAGGATCAAGCAACACGACCACCCTTAACTCTACATCTTCAAACGTTAATATCCTCTTCTTGAAATTGACAATAGTTTGATTATAAATGGACCAATCGATCCCTACAAGCACATGATACAAATTCATATGATCAACAATGTTGATCACCTCAAAGTATCCATAAGTGCAAAGTCCTTCTATCTCGACATGAACCTGAGTCAATCGACCAATAGGTAAAACCTTCAATTGATTCACTAATCTTAACTGGACATGAGGCCACACTAATGTAGAATTTCCCATACTTTCCCATGTATTTATAGCCATAGTATTAACATCAGATCCCAAGTCCAAAATAATATAGTCCATATCATAATCTCCTATCTGGGCAATCATTCTAAGTTCATGACCAATTCTCAATATTTTCCCAATATGGTTAACCCTCCTTTTTGGTCGCATATCTACTTGAGGTTCTACTATTAAAGCTATCAATTCTGTGACAACCTATTTATCTTGTATTATTTATAAACAAATTTTAAATAATTCTTTCAGTTTACTAACATTTTACGTCTATTTCTATTGGAATAGATGGTCAAATCGTTGAGGCATTTCCAATATCGGTCCTTCATTTGGTATAACAATATAAGTTGTAGATTTATTTTCATCGACAAACTCATGTCGAGCATCCAAGAATATCTCATTTTATTTTTGGACATCAAATGGAGGCTTTCTTTTTTGTTGTTGGTCACACTCTTGATTGTCCATATGGTGCTTCTTGATCTCATCCAGTCACAAATCCTCTTCTTGTTACAACATAAATATTTGGCTCTCTCGGTTCAACATAAATATTTTGGATGTTCGGATTGGGTTTCTGAGGTGGGTTTAAATTTTTGTCACATTCCTTTCCTTCCATTTCACAATCAATTGAGAGAATTGTTCAACAATGTGGTCAAATCCTTTACAGTACAAGTAGGTTGTCATAGGATTACTGCAATCCCTAAAAAAATGTCCAGGATTTCCATAATTATAACAGATAACTTGGCCTCTTATGTGACCAAATTATCCTCCTCGTCCTCAACCTCTAAAAATTACAACTCCCCTCAGTTTAGGGTATTTTACCTGTGGGTATTGATCATGTGGGTATTGAGAATGAGCTCGCTCAACCTGCATATGTTCTCCATTCTTCATCAGGTAGGTTTCCACTATTTTCTCCTGTAGTAGTTGACACGCTCTGTAGTCATTCTCGTTGTGACCCACCGATTGACAAATTTTGCAATATAGACTTGCCAGTGCACTTACTATATTTTGTAAATATAAACATTCTTCCAATCTATGTTCTCTAGTGTGACACATTCTACACCAAGAAATCCCTTGTGTCTTCATTGGATTCGACGCTCATGATGTGATATACTTCATGAATTCCAAACATGAATCTTTATGATGTCCTTTGGTTCTACATCTGGTACACTAGATTTATTCTTTTACTTCTTTCCCTTTCTTGATATCTTGAATTTTCAACGTAAGGTTGGAAAGCTACGATTGTATCTACATAATTCCTACAATAGTTTCTCTGACCAGTGAAGCTTCCAACATCATATCCAGTTCTAGAGCCTCGCTCTGAGATACAATTTTCGGTTGCATAAAAGGAATACAAATGTGTGGTAACACCGTCTCGATCAACTAGTATTTATGTTGGATTTCTGACATCTAAAAATTTACTTTAGCCATCAAAGTATTGAATGCACCATGACTCAAATTTGGGATTCTTGAAATCATCTATTAATCTCATTTGAATTTGATCTCATGTCTTTGTGGGATTCCTTCTTGGACCACAAAGAATTTCATGTACCATTCCAATGCACAAAATCTAAAGGTTGTGATCATCTGAGATTTATTTATGGCTTCGTATTGGACCTGTTGCACGGTCCATATATAATCATAGAGGAACCGATGTTTCTTAGGGTCCTCTAACCCATGTCCACTCAACATCAACAACTTTATATAATTCCCAACCATTCTATTTACTCTTAGTATTTCCGAATTAAATATTCTTCTAGTGTGAGTTCCATGACTGTTATTTTCACTATTACTATTATTCTAATTAGAAAAACTACTAGGTGATGTGTTTCTATACCTTACCTTGGGAGATGTACGTGGGGTCATGAGTATGCTGTAATCTTGATCTGGACCTGGTACCTCTTCTCTTCTTTTTTAGATATAAGATGGTATTCCTCTTATTCTTCATAGGATTATCCATCAAGGTGCAACACCAACTCGTATTCCTCTATTTCAATCATTCTACAAATTCCTCTCCTTGTCGCAATCCTTCTTCTCTTTTCCGAATGAAATCTTTCTCCACTCCTTAGGTGTCCACCTTCTAGCTCAAGCTCACTATCACTAGGAAACATCTCAGCTTATTCTAATCCATTGTATTCAAATATTCCTTGCAACATTACTTTGGTTCTCCATGTACAAATATTTATTTGTTGGACTCCATTCTTAGGATCCATTTTTCACACACCAACATCTTAATCCATAGTTTCAAATATTACAGATATTGACCTCGAGGTCCTTGGAAAATTTCTCTTTCTTCTTCACTGTATGAATTTATTGTGTCAACTATAATTTTTGTGATATATCCTACCAAAATACTGTCGAACTAGAAGTTGACATCCCTAGATATGGGATTGCTAACTCTTTTCAGCTGCTAGATTAGCTCAAGACTCCACTCGACAGGTTCTTTTCCCTAGAACTGTTTTCTTTTGGGTCGCTAGCTTCGATAACCACTCATGAAATACAATGGGAAATTCGCTAGAGGAAATATCATGAATGTATGTATACATGTATCATTCCAAACACTCTCTCAGAATCAGTCTTGATCCTTCACTTTATTCTCATGCAAACTCTAGAGCTTTAAAATCAACCCAATCATAAATTTTCGGCTTCGTCGGGTTCCAAAACATATCCCCATCATAATTATTCATGGTACCAACAATAGAACCATTTGTTGGCTTACTTTTGGTCGACCCAGGTTTAGATCCCTTGTTCGTAAAAAAAACCCAATATATCATCCTGAAAAAGGAGAACCCTGTTGAAAACACCTGCGACGCGGATGAAGTATCACCTGAGATATCTTATGGGGACTTCTAGAACCAAGTTTCTGCAGTTATGTTGGGAGCTCCCTTCTTACATAAATATCATGTCACTCGACCGAAATCGAGAATTATACTTCTTTTTATTCATTCATTCAAGACAATAACCTTTTGATCTGTCAACATATATCAGAGTATGCAACATAGAACATTAACACATATTTAACTCAATATATGTGTGACACACACACACACACACACACATAAGTTCATTCACAACATATACGCATTCAACATAATCATAAACATTAAATACACACAAGATATAACATGGAAACCCATCCGATAAAACCACAAAGGTGGTCTTCATCTGGCATGAGAAATGGTTTAGCACCTTTGGTCTACGGACTCAACTTGTAGACTCTTATTTAGATATTCTTTACAATTCATACATTCTTCTCTCATCTCATGCTCTTTCTATTTCTCTTCATTTTTCTCTGAATGACCTATCTCATTCAACACCCTAGTCGATCCACACACAGCTTGGATCGATCCTCTCAGAAATCAAATGGCCCCCACACAACTTGGGTCGTTTCTTTTATAATATTTTCTTCTTTTATACTTCTTGATTCAACAGTTGGCCACCTCTCAACTGTCAGTTGTTAGGATGGATTTATATTTTAATACATCTAGTTACATCTAAAAATGTTATTTTTTCAACATTAAGCTAGAATTATTAGGATCTTTAACTAAGAGAATAACAAGCACAGCACTCAAACACAAGAGACAATGAACATAGTGTTTTTCCTCGGGAAAACCATAAAGGAGAAAACCCCGCAACTTCCTTATAGATAGAATCAGCACAAAAAGGTAAAACCCCAAAACAGTAAGATGCACTCCCGACAGCACTAAACTNAGTGTCTTCTCCTTCCTCAACTATGCGCTACACTTGAGTGTGTATGAGTTGTGTGATAAATAGAGACTCCAGTTCTCTATTTATACTAATCTCAACATGACTAAAACCTTACCAGGGCCGACCTCTACTAGGAGAGTCTAATAACCCTAGTGCCCCGGAACTGTGGGGACTTTAACCCTTAGACAATCGAAGGGTTACCCTCTATGACTTGACATGACTTGTTTACATTATAGATCCTCCTGATCGGAACATTGGGGCATGACAACATGACTCAATTACATAATAGATACATCCCGGAAAAAACATCGGGTTACAATATATAAAATACATAGATGAATACATTTCGAAGTTACAAATACATCAACAAAAAATAGGCACTATCGGCTCGAATTACAATCATGATTTATTCACTAAAAGCAATCTTTTAGTCTAACTAACTCTTTACCAAAACTAAGTCAAACTCTACTTCTCGACTTTGCTTTTCTCCTCCTTAGTCGTGGCTCCTTTCGTCACGACTCCTTCCATTGTGACTCCTTCCATCACAAGTTTTACCCGTATTGAAACTGTAATCTTCGTATTCATGAGTAGAATTCTTGCAAAATTATGTCTAACCTTTCCTAGGACCAACGACCAAAATGAACATGTCATTCACTATATCAACAAAACATTGGTAGGACCCACACTCAAATATACTCACAATGAAAATATCACACTTGATTCCATTATTTTTGTGAAAACATTCCGCCATTACATATTATAATGAAAAACATTGTAATTACAGACTCTAACCCTATGCAATATATAATTTTCTACCGAATCATTAACTATAAGTTTGCATGATGGATTTTTATTCTACAATAATTTTATCTTGAATTTTTTATCCCCAAAAGCATGAAATCCTTATCCTTTACCAAGTTCATTACATACCTCTCAATCAACACTATAGGAGAACCTATGAATGACCAATTCCCCGATGAACATATATTTACCATTACTAGCAATGATTAATGGTATGGTGATATCCTAACTTAGTTCTGCACTTAGAAATTCTCCCCATTCCTATCACATAATCAATTATGGTGCATCTACCATCAAGATCCTAGATATATTATCCTCGAAGATGTCTTATATCACTGAGGGGTCGACACCATTCTCCATTGTTGCTTATCACTGGAAAAGAAGTTAAAAAAGTCCTTAACGATTTCCATAGTGGAACTTGCGGTGGCCACCTATTTATATTGGATACTACCCAAAGGATACTCTGTGGAGAGTATTTTTTCCATCATGGTTCAAATATCATGTTTACACTATGATCAGATCTGTTAATTTCCAAGTATTCTCCTACAAAACATGACCCCTCTCGTTCCCCTCCATCCGGTCATCACTGTTGATCCATTTTTTAAATAGGGAATTGATTACATGGAGTGTCAACCACCCTCATCCCAAGGTCATAAATATATCATTGTGGTTGTCGATTACTTCGCTAGGTGGGTTGAAACCATGCCTACATTAGACTGATCCAACACTATTGTCGCATGATTCTTCTTTAATCATGTCATTGCTCACTTTGACGTACCAAACTAGTTAGACTTTGATAACGACACCCATTTCCATAGTCATACTTTTGAGGAATTATAATTTTTAATAGGATTCAAACACTAATTATCTACATCTTATTACCCTCAACCCAATGGAAAGTTGAATCCATAAATAAAGTTCTCAAAACTATGCTCCAACACCTAATGAATACAAAAAAAATACAATTGAAACCATGTGATCTTCCATGCTTTATGGGAATTTAAAACTTTGGTTAATACCACCACATGATTTACCATGTTTCACCTTGTCCATGGTGTTGAAGCAGTACTCCCTATTGAGTTATAGATCCCTACACTCCAATTTGTTGTAGAAGTTCTATGCAATGCCCCAGCCCTCAAGTAATAAATTTTCACTTTGGAATTCCTTATTGAAGAACTTCGAGACTTGCTATAATAAAATGATGCCATGAAACTTCAGTCCAAAGCACACTACAACCGCCAAGTCTTCCCCCGCACCTTTAGCGAGGGGGGTTTTGTCCTAGTGCTCAATGCAAAAAAAACTCAAAATTGGGACTGAGGAAGTTTGTATCTAAATGGAATGGACCATATGTCTTAAAAATATGGCTCCCCAAAGGGGAATATATCCTACAATATTTTAAAGGAATAACCCTCAACATCCTGTCATTGGGTTGTACCCTCAAGCAACTCTTTCCATAATTTCTTGTACACAAAGGAGGTGTGCCATGTTTTGGTTCTTATTTATGCATTGTCAATACCTTTGTCATGTCCTATACCACACTTAGGTATTTGCATCATGTGTGTAGGATTTCAACCCAAACATGAATATTTTTCAAACCCCATTTACAATGGTGCGGGACTCTTATTATAGGTATCATCCCTAAATTGGCATACAAGCAATGTCATCCCTATGTCTACATTGCATTTACTAGAACTTTTGTTGATAACCATAAGGTCCTAATTCCTAGTAATGATGTTCCATAAACATTGTTCTTGAGAATAGCATGTTCCCCCCATGGGTGTGCATGCCAATGCAACCTTGTCATACTTTTGAACCCATGATGTAGAAACACCAAAATTCTAAGGAATTTGACCTAGTTTTAAAATATCAACCCGTAGTTCATCATTTTATAGTTGCACATTTACTCCCCCACCTTCAACAATTGATGCCATCAAATTCCTTGACACGTGTTATGATATATATCCACAATTAACCACTCATAACCCCATGATCAATACTCTAATTGAAACCTCCCTCATATCATCACCCTCACAAATACAACAAAGGGCACCCTCCCTCTGAATATCTCAATTCTATCTAGTTATTCCTATAGGAACAATATGCATGACATTGATCCAATGGTGCCCATATTCGCATTTGTTCAACAACCATCATGCCATTATGAAAAAAGTTCCTCCACTCACTCAAAACTGTGGGAACCTCGCCCATCATCAAATGTATTCCCCAATTCACCAAAATCCATGGGAATCCATCTCATCATCAAATTTCCCCCCAACACATCCAAAATCATGGGGACCCCACCAATTATTATTCATGTACAAAAAAATCCCCAATACACTCAAAACTGTGGGAACCACCCAATTATTTTGGAAGCATCCCTTTGGTCTCCTTTGATTGATTTCATAGAGTAGTAATCTCCCCAACAATATCAGCCTTTTCGGTCACCATTGCCTCGGTATTGTGTCTCCAACAAATCCCTTGATTTGTAGTTTGTCTCCCTCCATTACACTTCATCCCTATATTTTGTAGAATGTTTCCAACAGTCAATCCCTAAGTTTACATCAATGAAAGGAATTTTTGAGCCCCATGATTATCAACCAATATTGTGTTAGGTAAGTCAGTCACACAATTGGTTACACCATGGTCTTGGTTTGCAGGGTATGACCTGTGTCATTTCACGTACTTCAACTCTCATTGGCACCAAAACACCGGATTTTGAGAGTTGTAGTAGTTATAGAGGTACCTTGGGATCCATTCGAATCAATATAAGGGATCACCTTGAACTAAGTAGGGAGACTCGTCAGTGCTCCCTAACTTAGTGGCCTCCCTTATTCTTGACGAAAAAGCATTCATGGAATCACGGGGAGTCATACATATCTTGAAGGTAGCAGTGTTCACATTTGAAAAATCATAGCAGCAGTACACAGTGAAGTCCCCCATTCAACAAATTCACTAGTATTCCAGTCCCCCACCCCTATGGGCTCTCCCTAATATTATGTAGTTCCACTTATTCAACACCAGTGACATCATTTCTAGGATCATGTACTCTCAAATGGATTGAATAAAACTTTACCCGTTTCCCGTTAGTTTTATGAGTTGACCCCCTAGGATCTCCTCATTTTGTATCCACTTTGTGATATCTTAACAACCATGAGTATGCCCACCCCGTTTGTATAAAACAACATTCTTTGTTACTTCTTCACAAGTAATATTACCCCATAGGAGGACACTATCCGTCCACACATGCTTTAGATATTTCAAGAAAACATGAGAGCGCAAAAGAAATGATGATGCATTATCAATCGTACAATACCCTGTAAACCTCATACATTGGGGGGAATTTGTTAATGCTCAAATATCACACACATGCAAAAATTTTGCAATTCACACAGTAAGGTGTCATCAACATGGAGCATACAATCAACCAAATATACCCTCATAGATATCCAAGAATCAGTATGATTCCATAAATGCTATTAAAATACAATACAAAGCTGCGCAACCAAACCTCTATTATGGTATGCTACTGCGCATTTTACCAGTTTTGTGCCCACATAGTACATGCATGGATTTATGTTCCATATCTGCATGACTATGAAAACAACAAGATCTTAACCACCAACCACACATTTAAGGCTCATGAATGACCCTCACCAATAGAAATTCAAACTTGTCTTCTCAACATGAGGAATGGGTATTCAAAATCCCCCATTGTGTACCTTGAATCTAGTTCATGAGGTGATGGGGTTCACACTTGGATCTGGTTCTTTCTTTTCCACGTCTTTCCCTATAAAAGGAATCCATGGGCATGCATATTATAAGAGAAATCTATAGCAAGGTTATGTTATTGGAATTGTATTGGATCTCCCTTATAGCCCATATTTTCCACACCTACTAGCATTATCCAAGATCCCTTTCCTCCTTCCTCCAAGAGGCAAGTGTTTATCTCATTTGTTCTTCAATATTTATAACATCTAGTGTGGAAAAAATAGGCCCCCCTAAGGCATATTGTTTTCCTCCATTTGAACCTCACATCTCCTAGGTGAAAGTATATGCATTTGCTTGACCATTGGGAAATCTAAAGTGGTTCATGCATTGTCTCTTTGTTATGGTTTTCCCCTTGTCTCTTTTATTTTGTCTTTCATTTTATTTTCTTTCTATCTAGTTTTTTTACTAACAAGAGATTGCAGGATCTCCTTTGGGGTGATCACATTTTCTTTCTATTTCTAAATTCTGGCCTAGTGAACAACCTCAGGGGATTTCTCCCAACATGGGACAAGTTGCATACCTTTGAGCATAATTTCCCAGAACACTTCTTTATTACCATTTTATAATTCTTGAATATCATAGAAATGTTTTGAAAGAGGGACCATGGTTTTCGGGAAAATCCAACCTCTTCATTATATGGTGGTTCTAGGATTTCAATCTAGCTATCATGATTATCGAAAGAACTCTAATATGCACTAAAATGTTGAATCTCCTTATCCATCTATGATTTTCTCAAGTTAAGGGACTAATTGAAAATACTCCTGGATTTTTTTTAAGGATAAGCAACATCGAAAAGGAAATCCACTTGATAATATAGATATGAACTAGATAATGATTAATGGATCTATGAACTAGATAAATTATTTTTCAATTTACAATTGGGATATAGTTTGTAAGGTTCTTATCCAATAACCTTGTTCCCTCACAAATAATTTTATATTAAAATATATAAACCCAAAGAAAGGATATCATAGGAGGAAAAACCTTTAGAGGCATCTCTAAAACAATGTTTGAATGATTGAGACCAACATCACCTTAGGTGTCCATGAACCCTCCCTTTAAGGTTTTTATGTGTAAATGGACTATGTGCATCCTCGTTATATGTATATAATCATAATTGGAAATATCACTTTGAGTACCTAGGAATAATGGTTCTTCAAATTTGAAAAAAATGACAATGTTGTTTATGTCCTATATTTGATAGAATCATCAAATTATTATGACACTTTTCACTGCATTAATGGTATTTGACAATAAATCTAGTTCCTTATGGAGAAGAGGTATCATTTTTATAACTTTAAAATCATCAACACAAGTTTGGAATTGTTCAAAGTGTCATATGAATGACATTTTTCAATAGAAGGGAGCTCTTTGATGGATCCAACTTTAGTGACTTATGCAGAATTTTTAGCTCAACACCATGTGTGTGCTACTCTAAAGCTTATTTTCATTCGAATGTGTATCCTTCTTACATGAACTTTAAATAAGTTTAAAGAACATGTGAGTCAACTATTAGAGGAAACATGTGAAAAATTTGAACATGGGAAACCTGCCTCTCAGACATTATTATCAATAAAAGTTTGAGTCTTAGGAGGTCACCAAGTAGCATGACATGATCAAACCATGTTGATTCAAGTAAAATATTTTCTCTTGTATTGGGAAACAATTATGTCAAATATTTGAAAAAATGGATTAAATATAATCCACTCACCATCTATTTAAAATAAATTAACAATAAAGTATTGGGTTATGCAAGGATAACAGCATATATTCATGAAAACCATTTTAAGAAAATCTATCAAAAACACTATTCAAACTATGAAGTCCAAAATCTAAAACAAGGAAGGAAATTTCCTAATCAACATATGTTGATATTCGTAGACAAGAAAACATGAACTAAATTAATTACACCTTAGTTTTTTTCATTTAGAGGGAAATAATCATTTACCTAATAACCATATCTATGGAGGCATTCTATGAAATGAAATGATTTCCTCCTTAATGCCTCCTAGAATCTCCTAGGGGTGAAAAGGAAAAATCCTTGAATCATTGCTCCTTTAAAGTTGTTATTCAAAATAGATGATCATTCCCTTTGGTCCCTAAAGTGTCTCAACTAGGAACCTTAATGTGAACACTTCCCTTCATAGGTTCATGTATATCTTCAACACGAGAAGGTCATTTTTTCTATAAACACAAATAGAAGGAATAATCTCACCAATGTATTCTTAGATAAAATATTTTAGGTTCCTACAAATCATATATAGAGCACAGACATTGAGGGTGAGGATATTCAAAATTTTAAGGGTTTGAAGATTACTATGGATAAAGATAGTTTTCATTACGATTTGAATGCTATAGATATGGATTATATAAATATTATTCTTGGATATCCTTGGATGGTGATGAATAATAAACTTATCCAATGAAGACACACCTAATCAAGTAGAGTGCATCCCCACACATCGATGGTTTCTAATATTGTTGTGCAACCAAACATTGGGTTACATGTTGTTAGTTAGATTCTAGTTAATAATCTATTAGGAAACACCTCTTTCTGTCCTTGTGTTGTGTCCATATGCATTTAAAAAATATTTATTCAAGTTTTGAGTTGTATGCATTATTATATTAGGAATTTGTTCGACTATCATAGGATATTTACAAAATACCAAACACCTTGAACAACCAATCAAACAAATACAACACAGATCAACACAATGATGGTTTTACGTGGTTTAAAACCTCAAAGAGGGAAACAATCCATGACCCAAACCAAATAGCTACTTGAGAAAATATTATTATGAAAAATTAAAAGAATATTACAAATGAGCTTCTCAAAATCGATCAATTAGAAAATGAACCTCAAAGTATTTAAATAGAGATCATGGACCAATTGGGTGTTAAGCCACAAATCAATAGCAAATAAGATCGAGGATAAGTTGAATTGTAAAATCATTCTATGTCAAGGGAATATTATGGCTATCAAATTACATATGTATAAATGCACACTATAGAAACACATTTACATAAAAAATATATTAAGACAAGTTTATATTAACTAACTCCTAAGTGTCTAAATTGTTCGTCTATCATAGGATATTTACAAAATACCAAACACCTTAAAAAACTAGTCAAACAAATACAACACAGATCAAAACAATGATGTTTTTATGTGGTTTAAAACCTCAAAGAGGGAAACAATCCATGACCCCAACCAAATAGCTACTTGAGGAAATATTATTATGAAAAAGTAAAAGAATATTACAAATGAGCTTCTTAGAATCGATCAATTAGAAAATGAACCTCGTAGTATTTAAATAGAGATATGATTGAAGTATTTTATGTAAAAGTGACACTATAGGATAAGGAAGGAGAAATTAGAGCCTACCCCTTGTAATGGAAAATTCCTGAAATCCTAACATAGATCAAAGTTTAGAAAACAAATATTATGTAAGAGAATTTGTTAAGATGTCTACAACTTGATCATCTGTAGGAAAAAAGAACACTTCAAGAACTCAATCACAAAAAATATTTATGATGAAGTGCATATGTATCTCAATGTGTTTGATGTGTTAATGCTGAAATGGATATTTGAAAATATTGATGGTACTCTGATTATCACCCCAAAGAGTAGTCATATGTTGCTGCTCGAATCCAAAATCTGGAAGGATGTGATGAAGCCATAAAGCTTCATGACTTGCATCAAATGTGGCTCAATGCTATTTTTTTCTGAAGAAAGAGCAAGAACTTGTTGTTTCTTACAAGCCCAAGTGACAAGTCTAGAACTAAGACTAAAAACATAACCTATAGTAGAATTTTTATCTTGAGTACCACTGCACCAATCTAAATTAGTGAAACCAACCAACAAAGGATTCACCCTTGAATTGTAATGAATCCCAAACTGAATTGTACCCGAAATATATCAAAGTATCCTTTTTGTTTCTTTCCAATGGATTTAATGAGGTGTTTGCATATAGTGGAAAACAATACCAATGGAAAAGGGAAATCTAGATGGGTATGAGCTAAATATAAGAGACTACTAACAATATGATGATACAAGGTGGCATCTACTTCAGGTGAAGTACAAGTGGAAGAAAGTTTTACTCCATATTGGAAGGGAGGTGGGGATGGCTTACAAGCTTCTATGTGAAAGTGATGAAGAAGGTCACAAGCATACTTATAATGACAGAGAAAGATTCCTTCTTTAGTTTGGAAGGATTGGAAGCTAAGAAAATAATGCAAATGTATTAAGTTTTTCTTTTCAAATTTAATCTTAAGAATATATTTCATATGGGTTAAAGGTTTATGGTCACTATTTGTAAGAATAAGATCATCAACATAAAGAACAAGGATGATGATATGGTTTCGTACATTCTTGGTATAGACATTGGGGTCATAATGGAATCCAGAGAAAATAGAGTTAAGGATAAATCTATCCATTTTGGCATATAAGGATAAAGGAGATTACTTATTTCCTTATAGGGATTTGTTAAGGTGAAAGACAAGGCTAGAGTTATTCTAAACATAGCCAAGAGGTTGTTGCATGTAAATTATTCCTATAACTACCCATTCAAGAAGGAAGGATTTCCATCCATTTGATGGACCTCCCATTTATGTAAGGTGCGAGGGAAAGAACAAGGTAGATGGAGTTTCATTTTGGGGATAAGGGAAAAGGTTTAATTGTATTCAATTCCCTCAACTTGGAAAATACTTTGGTTACTAACCTTTCCTTAAGTCTTTCAACACTTACAACTTATGCATACTTAGTTCTATAGACCCATTTACATATGATAAGTTTTATTATTTTCTAAAGGGGTACAATATCCCATTAAGGAATGATATTCTCCATCCATAGTTGCATCCAAATTGAGGTTCACTCGATATTATGCAAATGTCTTTGTATCATGATTCTCTGAAAGTTGATCCAAAAGATAAGTGGCTCGTCAGTACTTAGAACATGTTCAGCGTTGATATATGGGATCATCAACAATATCATCAACCACTTCACATATTGAACAGACCCACAGAGGAAGCAGTTGTGTTGGTCCAACTAGAGGAAAATAAGCGGGTGGAGGTGTATTTTCATCCTCATTGTCATCATTAGAAGTCGAAGTAAGAACATTGTCAAGGAAGTTGGGGTTAGAATATGGCACAAGTCCTAAATATGGCTTGTAAGCCACATATGACACATACATGGATTTCGCATACAAGATAATATATTTTCATAAAATTTAACATCGCTTCTAACAATTATATCATGACAATAAAATATTATAACAAAAATTTTAAAAATTTCAAAACATAATTTAAATATTATAACAAAATTATTAAAATACTATTAAACATGAATTAAACATTTTGAACATTAATTATTTTAATATATTGAATTTATAAACATTTATAAAAGATAAAGAACATAAAATTAATAACATAAATTTTTTTAATAATGTAAAGATTTTAATAAATTAAAATTTTAAGAAAACATAATTAGTTTTTTTTTTTAAATTCAAAACTTAATTTAAAAATGCTTAATGAGATAAAAAATTATTTAAATGAATGAAACATTTTGGAAATTAATAATTTTAATAAATTTATTTTATAAACTTTAATAACATAAAATTTAAAAATTTAATAATGAAAAGAATTTAATATAATAAATAATTTTTAATATAACATGGTTAGGCTATTAAAAACAAAAAACAAAAATTATTATAAAAAAAAATTGAATATTAATTAAACTTTTTGTAAAATTAAGTTTTTTGTTTAATAAATTAATTTATAAACCTTTATTAAAATGAAAACCTAAAAAACCCTAGGTGTCAGCTACTTTGACTAATCTGTATTTATAAGACATGTAGATCCAAAAATCATCTCAGGCATCGATTATGTCCTGAGGATGAGCCAAGGATGGCTCAAAATGTTGACAATGTACCATTACCTACCGCGGATTCTCCACAAGATGCCATTAACAATTACTGTGAATTCTCAACCAAAACTATATTTGGAATATCCAACAAATATGCACTTTTTAGTTTTAAGTTGTAATGCTTTCGACTTTTCATTGAGAATATGATCCCATGCTTCAATGCTAAACACACAGAAGTGACTTACATTTGGTTTAATTTTACTTCATGATTATTTTGGAGTGATACCTTGTAAATATTTACAAGGGGTGCGATTAACTATGCAATTTTCACAATTGATGGATTCAACCTAAAATTTAAGACTTAGTCCCATAACTTTGAGCATACAATTAACCATTTCTTTGAAGGTGTGATTCTTCCTTTCATCTACACCAGTTTGTTGTGGTGTATGTGAAACAATGTGTTGTTGTTGGATTCCTTGTGCAATATAGAAAGTAGTGAACTTGTTGTTAACATATTATCCTCCTTTATCAAGTATTACTCAAGAATTCAATTACTATATTGTATTTAATAAGGGACTTATATGCCAAGCACATGTCAAATACTTCACTCTTAAGTTTTAGGAAATAAAACCAAGTGCGTATAGAGTAAGCATCGATGCAAGTTAAGAAATATTTGAAAGCAAAAAGGGAAGCATATGGAAGAGGACTACACAAGTCCATATGCACAAGTTACAAGGGGGTTGAGGCGCTCCAAGAGGCACACTTGTTAAAACTATCTCGATGATGTTTTCCAAGTACACAACCAGAAAAAACGCCATCATTGTAAGATAATATCATAGATTTGTCACCATATTTTCTTTACCTAGTTTTACAATGAGTGATAATTTCAGTGACCAAATAACTCATGCCAAAGTTTGCTCAAGTCATAGTTAAGAGCCAAAAAAAAAGACGGAAAAGGTGATGAACCAAAATTTTTAAATTTGTACAACCTCGTAATATCATCAATAGTTATAGTGGTTAGGACATGCTCATGATCTTTAAAACCCTTAATTACGACTTGGTGAGGTGTAAATGTTATAGTATTACCTTCACCAAAATGAGTGATTCGATATACTGACAACAAATTGCAGGAAATTATTGGAATACATAGTACATCATTAAACTGACCATTATCTACCATAACTATTCCAGATCCTAAAACACTAAGAGATATATCATTATGAACAAATATTTGTTTTTTGTTACATTCATTCATAGTATAAAATATGGATTTATCCTTAGACATATGATAATATTCTTTGAAATCAATGAGATACTCATTTGAAGAAGAAGAAGAAGAATATGCATTAATGGAAAAAATAGAAGCAAAATGTGCATATCTTTGAGGTGTAGATTCTATAGATGAATCAAGGTTGATGTTGTGCTTCCTCATTGCTACTTCCAATGTTGTCACCTTCTTGAAACATTTAGATTCATCATGATTATATTTCCTACAAAAGTTGCAATGATGCTCAATATTCTTACATTTTGATTTGGTTCCTTTGTAATTCTTGGAAGGATAAGATGTATGCGAGGGTTTGGGACCCTTTTTATCTTATTATTGCTAGGATGTTGCTTCTTAGTATGCTTAAACTTATCCTTCTATTGTGCCACTAAGGCTTTTCTATATGTATCAACATTTTTTTGTTACTGCAAGAGGTATGAGATTACCTTTATATCTAATAAATAATCACAAAAGGATTCAAGTGTGGGTTTTTATACTGAGTCCCCAAATATTATTTCATGGAGAAAAATGTAGATACAAAAACAAAATAGGTAGGACCAATCTTGGAAAGAATATGAAAAGTACATTTATTATATTCTCTTCATATGTTGCATTCTTCAACTAAGAGTCTAAGGGTTTTGTACTTTTATAGATAGTGTTGCATGCAATAAAAGTCACTTGGATTTAAGGAAATCAACTCATTTTCCAGCTAGTAACCTCAGATATCATTGTGTTTAGCAAACAATTTCTAACTTTTTCCAAGCAACAACATGCTCATTAAAACCTTATAGATGGAGCTATAAATCAATAGCAATTGACATCCCAATTAATCCATGGTGTTCATCACATTTATTAGCCTATTTTATTTTCTTATTAGCATCATTACATTCAATTTATTCCCCTAAGATAATTCAGTAAAGTCCCCTACTTTGATGGACATCCTCCATACGGAATTTCCATTATAAGTAGTTGGAACTATTAAGCAGAATAACACATGGGGAAGCCATACATTAATATGTAGGATGTAAAATAGAAATGATGGCATTGATGCAAATATATTGATAAATAGGAGGTTTAAAGAAACAATACTGCCAACAGGATCTAGATGAGGAATTTATTCCCTTTTAAAGAAATCCATAAAAGGGAACCAAGGGGCCACTTTCCAGGAAAAGATTGATCCACATGGTAGAGAGAGAAAATGCAGTAAATAACCCACCCACCCATTACTAAGTTTTCCTATAATCTCACTTTTACAAATAAGTTACTTCAAAATAGGTCACCCACTTTTATAAACAAGTGGGAAGCATTTTTCACATTATGCTTACTTTATAACTTAAAGTTACATGAAATTTTACAAAATGTAACAAAAAGGAAATGAACCCAAGGTCTCTTACTTTTTAAGTAACATTTAACCAAGTGAGCTATTCAAAATATTTAAAATTATTATGGAGGAGAATGGGGTTGTTGTTGTTGGACGAGTGTACCTACCCAAAAAAACTTTGTTTTTGGCATGCAATACCCAAGACACTTGACACAATATCTACTTCTTTCGGTACAACATATTTTATAGGCCTTCCTCTTGGCTAATACCTAACTACATATGACCAACCTACTTTTTTTGGCACCTATGAATAGAATACCTACTCACAATGACTTGGAGGGACATAAGGCTATATACCTACCTAAAATAACCTTGTATTAATCATGGTATATCCATTAACATGCTCAATAAAAATTCTATTAGGATCACATTTAATCATTCATAACCTGTACTAATAGACCTTGAAAAGGATACTTTAAAGGATTCAAATTTTAACTCAAGTATATCTTGTAGGTAGCCATAGTATCTACTTTCATATACTTCTAGATGCTAGTCATTGCTATAGGAAACATTAGTAACATAGAAAATTGCAACTATCATGTAACTAGAGGTCTTCTTCTTATCATCTAACTATTTGATGCAAAAAATATTCCATTGCATAACATGGCATTGTGGTCTTTCATCTACACTGATATATATGCTCGATATGTTATAAATTCAATATTTTCAATTAATTAACATATTTATACCAACGTATTAAAATTTTGAGAAAAAAATGGACTTGCGTCTAATGTAGGAAAAACTAGAAAATTGTGGTTAGTGATCACTTGTTCATCTTTTGCACCATTCTCTAAATCAATTTCCCTTTGTGTAGGATTGATATATTGAGAATGATGATATGTTATAATGAAATCCACCACCCCATCCCATGGTAATTTAGGTCATAAATGTCTATACACCATTAATTCTATCCATGGATCTGTTCAATTAATATTATTTGCACTGTATAAATGTAGTGCAACCCATTCTTGAGTGGATGTATGAAAAAATGAATAATTAGGTACTTATAGTAATGATTAATAAATTATATATGAATACACTTTATTAAATTAAAACATTATGAAATTGATTAAAAATAACATACACTATTATATAAGTTGATCTCTAATGTTTGATTACCTTTGAATGTCCTCATTCTATTATTTCCCAATAAAAATTCTCCTTCATTATTATTTATGGAATAAACATCTCTAATGCAAAGGCATATTAATATGTGGTGATGTTACTTTATGAACATACTAACTAATACACACCATGGATTTATATACCATATAGCCCTCGAGATGTGATCTTTGTCTAACAAAAGATTTCAATGCCTTCATGTGCTTCTACACCATCCACGTTGACCTAGAGTGTATAGGTCCACATATTTTAATGAGGTAGTGTTCTTGTGCATTGAAAAAGGCTAGAGGAAGGTACTTTTGCAATTCACAAGTTAGCAAAGGAATTTCTCTTTTCCAATACCTTATATCTTCTTTATTGATTTCTTTAGATGGTAAACACCTAAATTTCGATAATTAATTATGACGACTTACCTCATGTACGTGTGGAGATCATATATAACTTTGTTTTATGTTTTTATCAAAACGGTCTAGGATAGATAGAGGTGGAACAAACTGAAACATATTGAACCAATTTATCAGAAAATGAAAACTTGTTTAAATAAATACCTTAATAAGGTGCACCAATCATGATTTGTAACCTACCAAATTCTCACAATATTCTTTATGTTTGAAGAAAAACCAACGGGAAATTTAAATTTCTGAATGACATCTTTTATAGCATTTCTTTCCCACTTTATAAATAAGCATGAAATATTTTCTAGTTGTACATAATTGGAACTATGATATTTCCCATTACATGATTGTATTCGTACATGTCTATACAAAATTTGGTGATTTTATAATTTTTACTCCTTCCATCCATGATTCTCCATAATGCTTACCTAACATTCTTTTTGATATGCATTTTCTGAATGACATCTTTTATAGCATTT
This sequence comes from Pseudotsuga menziesii, assembly GCA_001517045.1. Taxonomy (NCBI): domain Eukaryota; kingdom Viridiplantae; phylum Streptophyta; class Pinopsida; order Pinales; family Pinaceae; genus Pseudotsuga; species Pseudotsuga menziesii. Next base: position 133,077 of record LPNX010617991.1, on the reverse strand, counting down.
CTTTCCCACTTTATAAATAGGCATGAAATATTTTCTAGTTGTACATAATTGGAACTATGATATTTCCCATTACATGATTGGATTCATACATGTCTATACAAAATTTGGTGATTTTATATTTTTTACTCCTTCCATCCGTGATTCTCCATAATGCTTACCTAACATTCTTTTTGATATGCATTTACTTATCGATATGCATTGTATCAAACAAATGATCAACTTGTAGGTGCTCATAGTAGGGAAACCTATTGAATTGGATGGAGTATTGTTTTGTTCCTCCTATAGGAAGGTCATTAATGAATTGATGACATTTATGAAATCTAAATGAAAATAAATAAATACTGGATACCTTAGAAACAATTAAATACAAATATTAAAATTTGTGTGATGTTATTATTACTACAAGTGATATGGAATCCCATTTCTTACCTTGATGATTATTCTTATTATATTGTTATTTCATAGTTGAGGTGTCATTATTTGTTTTTTTTTTCTAGTCTCCTCCTCCGCATTAGAAGTGTTTTTTTT
>LPNX010617991.1:120632-132468 GCA_001517045.1 Pseudotsuga menziesii | reverse complement strand
TTGTGGAGGAATTTCCTATACTCATCAAATACTTCTTTCCCTAAAATCATGGAGCAACGAGCTATCACTCTTGGACCACATACTAGACATTAAAATTTAACCTTTAGAAACAATTAAATACAAATATTAAAATTTGTGTGATGTTATTATTACTACAAGTGATATGGAATCCCATTTCTTACCTTGATGATTATTCTTATTATATTGTTATTTCATAGTTGAGGTGTCATTATTTGTTTATTTTTCTAGTCTCCTCCTTCACATTAGAAGTATTTTTTTTACTAGTTTGATACCATGGTTCTTGTGGAGGAATTTCCTATACTCATCAAATACTTCTTTCCCTAAAATCATGGAGCAACGAGCTATCACTCTTGGACCACATACTAGACATTAAAATTTAACCTTTATTTGGAGACCTACAAAATGTAGAATTATGTCAATACTTGTATTATACAAATAAATTATTCAAAAAGTGCATAATTCGTTGATAAAATTAAATACTATTAGAGTGAATTAATTTAATAGTAATTACCACAAAAATGTGTTAGCACCAACACATCATAAATTATACATGTAAGTATTCCATGGAATTGAAATTTTATTTTTCCTATTGGTTTGGATATGTCATACATCATGATGTTAACCCATAACTTTAGAATTTCACCAATAATAGGTTAATGTAGTAACTTAATATATATACACGCCCAACTCAACATTCTCACAATGTTAACCAAGGAAACTACTACACTTGTGTAAGAAAAATAATTGCTCATAACATCATGATTTGAAGATCAAATTTGCAAGCATAATATCTAAGCTATTTTTTTTTATTATTTGTTTTTTTCTCTTTATTTTCTCCTATTACGTGGATATGTCTATTTATTTTAGAATTTGGGAATAAAGTTACAATGAAGAACAAGGTAAAGGGACATTCTCCAGAATGAAAGATTCAAGACCAAATAGAGTTTTCTTCAAAGTGGACCAATGTCAACTCAACCAAACGATACATAAATTATTTGAACTTGTAATCTCTCATAAGTATACTATTTTGTGTAACTTGAAATATGGATCATTAGTCTCCATAAATCAAGCATCATTTTTATTAAATATCTCAAAACTCTCCGATGGTGTAAATCCTGAGTCAACTTTGAGCTAGCTAGAGACTTGGGCTAGGGACACGCTCTTGTACAAATAATAGGTAGGAAAGAAAAGTCAAGGTCATGTAATTTCTTATGGAGGGGAAGCTTGGAAACATTTTGTCAGCTAGTACCATTGATGACATAAAATTCCATAAAAAAACATGTGTGCATAAATAGATACCATATTCATTGTAGAATCATTTTATTTAGTCCTTATAACATGTGCACAAAAATATATAATCCATGGCAACATATATTTTACTCAAAGAAACATTCCACATATAAAACAAAGCATATAATAAGTGCACAATAAATAAAATATTGATCATATCATAACATAACCATTTAATCCACACCAAACTCACTTCTTTATTATCATCCAAACAGATTCTTACAAAACATGGGCACTTCACCCTTACTTCATATCTTTGTCTTAGACCTCCATAAACCCCATAAACCTTACAAATAGCGCATCAAAGCATACTAATAAAAAATCCTCTCTATGCATCCCTAACTTCCCAAACATCTTACATATTTATACAATTACAATGGGGCTTACTCCAGAACAAGTGGAAAAAATTTCCTAATGGATTCTAACTTACAAACTTCTTTCTTTTGGATATGTTGTCCCTTGGCAAACCTGTCATGTGGTACACTCTCTGTGCATAGTTCCTAAAATTGGTCCAAGTTTATGATCCAATAGGAACCCCACACTCACTTGCTTCTCGTCTTGAGGAACTCATTCTTGATGTTGCATTGATTTCCACTTCACAATGAAATTATATAAAGTTTCCTTCACTATTTCTACCTTATCCTTTGGTTGTGTTTCTTGAGCCATGATCTCCTCTACCATCTGTGCAATTTTTTATGTCTTCAAGTTCTCTTCATTGTCTTGTAATACTTGCTTTATTATGCCTTGTGCAACCATAACCTCTTTTTCTACCCAAAACACCTCTTCCTGTAGTGGCTCCAACTTATATGCTAGAGCCTACTGGTTTATTTATTGATGCAGCTTCTTGTTTTCAACCATTACAACCATTATTTTGTCACTAATAGAATTCTCATTATTTCTTTGAACTTCTGCACTTTATCCTATGTAGTTTGCAGCCTCTATGCTATTGGTTGCAACTCTAGATTCTCCATTACTTCGGTGCAGACTTGTGCTCTTTCTTCATATATTCTTGCACATTTTGTATCCAAATTTCTAATACTTTCCATTGTTGTCGTGGTTGTTTTCTTCCTTTGTTCTCTTTCTTCTAGTGGGTACTTGGCATGGTGAATGCTTCCAAACACACTATCTTCATGTGAAAGTCCCAAATGGATTCACTTATATTCATTACTTTCTCTTCCAAGGGTTAATTTGCTTCAACTTGTACTTTTGGAATGTTGTTGTATACCTCATCCACTATTTGTTTTATTCTTTCATTCCTATGCATGGCCTCTTTGTGTTCCATAAGGAGTTTACTATCGTATGTGTGTAGTGTGTCCTTTTCTGCAACTGTTTTGGCCAACTCCATAGAAGTTAATTTTGCACACCATTGGATTTCCTCCGTGACAATGGTTTTTAAGTTGTGCAGTGCGTTCGTTAATAACTATGATAATACCAACTCAATATGGTTTAATGTTTGTGAACACTCCTACATTTATATTGTGGGAAATGCTAAATATCCTTCTAATATATTCAAAACCCAATGGTCTTCTAATGCTAAGAATGGTTTATATGTCATTTTTCATTGTTCTTACATCCTTTTTGTGTTTTTTATCTATGCATCTGTTGTTGGTTTCCCTGGATTTATCCTAGTTTATTCCAAAATTTGGTGTAATAAATTTATCTGCTCTTGCACACTCGTGTGCATTTCTTCTTTTTTCTATGTAGCTCATTGCAATCCATCTTCAGTCTCTTCCTTCACTTGGTCACCAGTGTTTTCCAAGTCATATTCTTCTATCAAGGTCTGAATAGATGTATCCTTTCACACTTTCCTCTACTTATGCTTTCTTGAGGATTGCTCCTTATGATGTTTATTTATGTTTTCTCCCATGCTTGGTTCTATTTGTTGCTCGATGCCAGTTGGACCATTCTTTTTTTCTTCGTGATATCCTTGTTTCTCTCTTTGTTTTGTCTATGTCTATGTCCATGCCTCTATTTTGATTTCTTTTGGTACTAGGAATTTCCATTATGCATCCCATTCATTCAAAATAACATTGACATCTTGTTCTATCAGTATGAAGTGTGTCGATAACCAATGTTCCTATGGATCTCTCTTTGCTTGGATATACATGTGGTATGGCCCTATTTCAAATCATGCAATTCCTTTGTATGATTTAATCATCTATGGTTGAATGCATAGTGTGTCCTCAATATATTGCATGATGCTCTCATTATAAATGTCAAAAATAACATTGTTGCCCATTTGCCTATTTTTGTGCGCACTATACCACAAAGATACGTACCTAGATGCAAGGAATGGTTGTTGCACACCTGCTGGGAATTGGGTTTCTTCTTGTTACCTCCAAGTGACTAGGGAAATCAAAATTATCAAACATTCATAGCAAATTTTTGTACCTTTGTGCTATGCTTCTTGACATTCTGTCAAGAACGAATTTACCAAAAACGTCGCCCAGTTCATCTAGACTCTTGCTACACACTTTTCATTGTTATTGTTACTCCTGCTAACACCTAATATTTGTGAAATTTTATAAATAACTTGCAAACCATCAACTGTTTTGCAAATATGACTCCATCATCGTTGATTCTTGCAACATCTAGCTTGCATACTACTATTTAGGTGTCATGTTTCTCCTTCATCCTTTCTACTATAGATTTCTCTTGCGTCTTGTCCATGAACATGATTAGTAAGTATTCCCCTAGTGATGAAATTCCTATGATCCACGCAATTAACTGAGTGGTAATAGACACTATCCTTTACAACTAAAGAAATCCTAAATGGACGCATCTCTATAGTAGGTTGACGCAGGCATTGCTTTATGCGCTCTAACCAAAGTGTGGAATTTCCAATAGGTTTAGTATTTTTTTTCATTGCAGTCCAATTTCCTACTTAGGTTGATCCACCATGACTATGTGTGTGTCTATGTTGAGTCTTGTATGTAGATAATTCCCTAGTGCTAACCTCAGAAAAATTTTCAAATTTTTTAGGTCATGGTGTGAATACCTTAGGCCCACTATCTCACCCAGCATATTTCTATCAATACTAACCCCTTACAGAATTTCTAGTGTATTGAGGTTATTCTTTGGCTCCTTGGGTAGATGAATTGATTTTTTGTAGCCTTCCTTGGTGGCACACATGCCTTTGGGAAATTTTCTATGCCAAGACCCGATGTTCCTGCTCCCATACTTTCTTCCTGTCACTTCCTGTATAGGTATTGATTGTTGTTTTGTGCATGACATCTTGGTATATGGTGTGAGTGTTCCTGTATTTGGTGGAGCCATGGCTCTGTATAGCTCAGCTCTAACTATGACTTACTGGGCTCTATTTGTAACCTACTGGGATCTCTATTATCTACAGATGTCCAAACAACTATGATCCTTTATCATCACACTTTATCTGATTTTATAGGTTGGTCCTAGTTCAATCTTATTCACATTGAAGGTCCCATATGATTTTGTCCACATTTAATTCTTCTTCAGATCCTTCATTAAGTTCATATCTTCTAGAATATCAAGGTATAGATTTCCCATCCTCTAAATTTCGTCGTCGCTCTGTATTTATGATGACTCATTTCCACTAGCTCACCGCCAATTTTTTCTTTAATGCATTTCCCACCATCTATGTAGGTATTCATTTCTTTGTGCCTAGTCAATTGTATTTCATGTGTTCTTTCTAATTAACCTAAAAATTCCCTTTTCATTCAACGAAATTTTCCTTTTTTTTCCTTACTCAAGTTATTGCGAGGGAGGACGGTTGTCCCTGTACAGTTTCAACTAAATTCCATTAACAAATCCTTCCATGATTTCTTCATTCAATTTCTACAATTGAATGACTCCTAACTTTGTCAAAAGAATTATCACATATGTACCCAACCTGTGTATTCAAAACTTATCCGGGTGCTTCAAAAATTTGTTGTCATAGAGAAAAACTAGAACTTCTACCTCAAACCTTTTTCTGCTTAATATGTCTTTCATGCCATGCATTTTCACGCATTTTCTGAACCTGTTGATGAAATCATGTCACAAAGCAGCATTCATCTAGTTCTACTATCTCTAACAATAATTTATTGACTGTGCCAAAATCCATGAGCTTTGTCAATGTGACAATGCGCAAACTCGACACAATTAGCTCCATGGGCATAACTTCCTCCTAGCCCTATATTAGGTTGAATGATGCCAGTATTTTCAACTTCTTACATGTTTTCTAATATTCCCATGATACTATAGGTATCCTCAGGTCCTAATCACATCGATTTACATTGCATATCTTTGTCAGTACATGCTCCAAGATCTTATTAAATGCTTCCTATTAGCACCTGTGCTAAATTTTGAGGATTTTCACAGATACACCCTCTGTAGAAGGATAAGCCAGTAAAAATATAATGGGTAGCGTCAAAAAAATTTCATGTCTTATGACCTAGAGGTATGCAAAAAAGGATTTGAAGTTGCTTGGGAGGCTTATTCCTAAGCCTGAATGTCGGAACAGTAAAAAAAATCCTTAGACGCGACCTTGAAAATATGCCTAAGTAAGAAAAGGCGGATAAAGGTTAAAAACTAATCGATATGGAAGTCCTGGATGCAAACAATTACAAAATAACTACCTATCGATTCGGTGAACCGACACGACTTTTAGTTAGCCGACCTAATCTTCTAGTTTAGTCACCCGACCGACTTAGTCGGCTGATCGACTAAGTCGGCCCATCGACTTAGTCGGTTGATCGACTAAGTCGGTCTTCGTTCAAGTCAACTTGTTGACTTGCTCCTTCTACATCTCCCCCATGGACAAAATGTTTCTTCATCCCGAAGAAACAGGGAGGTACAAAAAATGTGTTTTGTCAGACCCTGCAATGTTTTTAGTCGGACTGAACCATTGGAGTGTATATCTTCGACAACGTAAGGTCCCATCCATTCTGTGTGGAGTTTCTTGGGTTTTCCTTTGACCCGACTATTATAAAGTAAGGCAAGGTCGCCGACCGTCAAGTTTTTGTTTTTGATGTTGCGGTCGTGCCATGCTTTCTGTTGTTGCTTGTGAATTTCTTGGTGTTGTATAGCCATGAGTCTGTGTTCTTCCAGCTTGCTAGGTTGAAATAGTCAGTCCTTTCTTGCATGTTCGACATCGACGTGTAGTATTTGTGCAATAATAGGTGTCTACTATCGGAAATGTAGGGGGATGACTGCTTCTTGTCCGTACACTAGTCGAAAGGGGGTTTGGTCGGTCGACCGTTTATAGGTTGTCCTATACGCCCATAAGACCGCAGGGATTTTCTCGTCCTAGTCATCCTTGTCGGTACTGCATATTTTGGTTAACCCTTTTGTTAATGTTTTATTGAAAGCTTCAATCGCACCATTCGACTGAGGATGGTATGCTGTACTTCATCAGTGTTCGATTTGGAATTGGTCGGTCAAGTGTTTGATAGTTTTGTTGATAAAGTGTGTTCCTTGGTCGCTGATCAATGTTAGTGGGCATCCGAATCTAGTGATGACATTTTCATAGATAAAATTAGTGGCTACCTCACTTGGACATGTATCGACGGGTTCAACTTCTGCCCATTTAGTGACATATTCGACTGCAGTGATAATATATCTTACACCTGACCTTTTGGCTGGGATAGCAAATGGTCCTATGAAGTCTATAGCATAGATTTCAAATGTGAGACTAGGGTTTACTGATATCACGGGCATTTATGTGCTTGACAGGGGTCGACCAAGTCGTTGACATATGTCACATCGACTGACAAAACTTTTGCAATCTCTGTGGAGTGTCGGCCACCATAATCATGACTGCTGAATTTTCTTTACAATTGTGTCTACTTGGAAATGTCCTCCTGCAGGTCCATAGTGTGCTTCATGCATGATTTGGTCTCTCTCATGTTCGAGTACACATCTTCGAAGGATGTTGTCTAAGCCCATTTTGTATAGAAATCCGTTGATGAGGCTGTAGGGTGTAGCCTTCATAGCTAAGATTTCTTTCTTCTTGGTATTCATACCTTCGGGTGCCTGGCCGGTTTCTAAGAATTGAGAAATGTCTTCTAGTTTTTCTAGTACTGCTTCGATGCGAAATAAATGTGCATCCGGTAAGTCGTCGTCAACGCCGGTCGGTTCCTCCCCTATGTCTATGCGGGATAGGTGGTTGGGCCCAACATTTATCTTTCTTGGTCGGACCACGACTTCAAACTCAAATTCTTGAAAAAGAAGTAACCAGCGAAAAATTCTCCCATGATGAAGGGATTTATTGACAAGGTACTTCAAGGCTTGATGGTCGGTATAAAATGTGAAGGGGTTGGCTAAAAGGTAATGTCAATACTTTTGGAGGGAAAAGACCATACCTAGGGCTTCCCTTTCAGTGGTTGAATAGTTTATTTCATCCTTATTTAGTTTTCGACTACTGTAAACTATAGGGTAATCCATCCCATCATCCCCTGGTTGAGTGAGGATTGCTCCGATTGCTATTCCCGATGCATCAATATGCACATGAAATTTGGTCGACTAGTTTGGAAATTTTAGAATGGGGGCTTCGACTAGTTTCCTTGTCAATTTGTCGAAGGAGATTTGGCATTCCTCTATCCACTTAAACTCTTGATCTTCCTTTATTATTTCTTCTAGAGGGTAGGTCATATCTGAATAGTGTCCGATGAATTTTCTATAATAGCCTGTATGGCCCAGTAACACCCTGACTTGTTTACAGTTTATTGGTGGTTTCAGGTTGAGGATAATTTTAATTTTTGCAAAGTTGACCTTGATACCATCTTTACAGACAATATGCCCTAAGAGTATTCCTATGGGAGTCATAAAGATACATTTCTTAATGTTCAGGGAGAGTTGAATCTGTCGACATCTCTCCAGCATAAGTCGGATCCATTTGCAGTGATCTTTTAAGGTGGAGTATATTGTCCAGTCGTCGAAGTATACTGCCATGGTCTTATATATGTATTCTTGGAATGTCTTGACAAAAGTTCGAGAAAACACTGCATGTGCATTCTTTAACCCAAAAGGCATAACTCTGTAAGCAAAGGAGCCAAATTCACACACAAATGTTGTTTTCTTTTGATCTTCTTTTGCTATTGGGACTTGGTTATAGCCTGAGAATCCATCTGTAAATGAGTAGCATTCATGGCCTGCAACTTCATTCAGGATTTCATCAACATAAGGGGTGGGGAATGGGTCTATCAGTGTGACTTTGTTGAGCTCCCTAAAGTCGACACAAATTCTTAACCTTTTCGGGTCATGTTTCTTGGGCTGTACGACCATGGGGCTCGCCCATTCCAACTGGTCGATAGGGTAAATGATCCCTGCTGCTAACATGTTGTTGATTTCCTTTTTAACTATCTCCTTGTATTTGTGAGCTAGTTTATAAGGTCTTTTCTTGACAGGTCGAACATTATGTTTAGTATCAATTTTCATTTCTCCCATTTCTTGTACTAAGCCTTTTAAGTCTTTATAGTCCCTGGCAAAGACATCCTGGAATTCTCTAAGTAAGTTCACTATTTTGGTGGTCTGTTCGTCGTTCCAGTAGTCACCAATCTTGGCTATTTTTGGTCGGTCGTCATTTGAAATGTCAACATCTTTAGTTTTCACTTTGGCATCTAGCCACTCGGGTGCTTTAGCTTCATTAATCGGCTGAATCCCTTCTTTGAACTGTGAGAATGTAGCAGGGAAATCGGTTGCAGTCATTCTGTCAAGATCTGGTTTGTCAGTGGTCTCTATTTTTAGGATTGAGTGGATAGGTTTTGTTGTTTCAATGTGGTCGGATTTCCATCTGAAGCTCTTGCCTTCTGTGTGTTCATTTTCTAAGTGTAAATGGGTCGACTGTGGTTTTGACCCAGTTTGTATATTGTTACAGTCCTTGATCTGTCGATGGTCTTGGGAGGGTTTATTTTTGGTCGGTTGGATAAACTATTTGATTTGCTGTGCTGTCTAAGCCAAATTTTCATTTTGAGGTATGAATTTGAAGTCTTTAATAAAATTTTCCTTGAGTTCATGCCAAAAGAAGGTTTCACCTCTAGCTTCCTCCATTTTATACCATTTATTGGGTAAGTCGATGAGGGTTGAAGGGAACAAATGTGGCCAGGCTCTCTCATCTTTATATCCAAGTCTCCTCCGCTCCGTTTCACAAGTTTTGATATGTTGTTTTGGGTTTTGACCTTGGGTAAAGGTAGGGATCTGGGCTTGCTAGGTTAATTTTTTTTCACCAAACCTCTTGACAAAGTAAGTCGAAGCAGTTGACCAGGTCTGTAGTTTTGACTGATGGGTATCCCACCATCTAGCTGCTTGACCTGTAAATGTTTCAACTAAGCTTTGGAGTCGGCCATGTTCTCCAATATTTTTAGATACCTGTTCGACATGCATAACTGGGGATTCCCTCTCCTTATACCTGAGAAGTTGTGTAGTGTTTAATTTGGTTGGTTGTAAGGTAGGGTGTTCCTTGACTTTCTTTTCAAATATTTTGGGGATAATTGATACTATGAAGCACTGTTGGGTGGGTTTTTTTGTACTTTTTGTATAGTATAGCACCCTCTTGCTTGTGTTTTGTAATTTTCAATATCCCAGTCATATAATTCAACATCTGAGTTATAACCAATTGAGTCTTGGTTACCTAAGTTAAGTTCTCCATAGATGTTTGGTTATGTATAGTCTGTATTGTTGTGGATCTAGTAAAGTTGTCTGACATCGACTTCTTCATCAATCGGTTCAGTCCAAGGCTCTCCTTGGGATGGATGAATGGGTACAATGACCTTTTGACCATTTCCTTTTAACTTGATTCGTTCCTTGTCTAAGGAGATGGATGCTTTCATCTTTCGTCCCCAAGGTCGACCGACTAGTGCTGGGAAGGAGCTAGATCCTTCTTTTGGGTCAATAATTTCAAAATCAACCTTAGTCGAGATTCCTTTGATGGTCGTGTCGACATCTTTCCAAACCCCAATGGGTTCAATGAGGCCTTGGTCGGCGAGTTTCAAATAAATTCCTGACTTGTAGAGTCGAGGTCTTCCTATCTTTTCCCATGTATCCCGGGTCATGATATTTACTTGGGACCCGAAGTCAAGCACTACTTGTCAGACGTGGTAACCTTCGATTTCCAGGTCGACAAGTGGGTCGACATCATTTTTGTCTTTTTGGTTCAAGCTGCAGATGTTCTTAGTTTGTTTTCCAAGGTTGGTACTTTTTATTTCATGCAGTAAGTCAATGAACTGAGCTACAGATTTGTCTGTTTGAGTGAGTTGGACTAATTGATGTATTGTGTTGGGTCGACTGTTAACAATGTCCTCTTGTCATGCAATGTCGTGAAATATGTGGGTTGCTTCTTGATATGTGTGTTTTTCTTTTATAGGGTCAGGATAACCATTTGTGTCTTTAATTTTACTGATTTGAGGGTTATCAGGTCCTGTTTTTGTGCCTTGTCGAGTGACAATATGTAAATTTTTAGTAGTTATTACATCATGCTTTTGTACACAAGACAAGACATTAACATTTTTCTTCGTATTGATTTTCTCTAACATAGTAGGACAATCCTCCAACGAGTGATTGCCTACTCCATAGTGTGTACATAATTTAAGATCAGTTCTGTCCTTGTATGGACAGTCTGCATACCGGTGACCTTCTTTGTAGCATGTGAAGCACTGGGTGGGTTGACACGATCATATGTCGCAATTCCCAGGGAATCGACCTCTTCCTCCATAACCTTGGCATCGATTATTGTACCGGGGCTCATATCATTGGCCGTCGTATATTTGTCCGTTCTGATCATTTGGTGGATGGTTTTGCTCTTTATGTTGCGCCAGTGCATTTGTTTGATAGACCGCCTGATAGTTTTGTCGGTTCTTCAGGTTTAATTGACATTCGGTGGTGTTATGAATTTTGGTCTCACAGATGGCGCACTAGGAAGCTTTGTCGTTCTTCATGTTAAATGGACAATCTTTGGTAGAGTGATTGTCGTGTTCCTGGCAAATGTCGCAAAATGATTTAGTTTGTATAAAGCGGACGTCTTGTCGGCTATATTCTTGTCGACAGTTATCTTTCGAGTGATCAGCTGTCAAGCATTTGGTACACCAGATCTCCTGATTTTTAAGGCTGAGCTCCTTCAGATACTTCTATACATTCTCTAGCTATTGTTCCAGTCAGTGGTCCGTGGGGTATGCAGGTATATCTTCGTCCATCTCCACCTGAAGAGCTTTTGTGAGTGCATCTTCATATGTTTTGAACGTCTCCAAACTGATGTGTCGACGTACTTTCTGTGATAATCCTACAAGGAACCATTGAATTAGTAACTGTTCATCAATAACGTAATCTAGCTAGCTTAGTAGGTCCTTCCAACGTTTATCATAGTCGCGGACTGTCTCCCCTGGCTTTTGTGAAGTAGTCTTGAGCTTCTTCGCGGCCAGGTGCTTAGCATCTGGGATTTTGAAAAATGACAAGAATTGCGCCTTAATCTCAGCTTCCGTTTCTCTGGGTTTCCTTTTCGAAAAGGTCATGTACCATGTCAAGGCCCTTTTCCTTAAGGCTCCTGCGAATTGTGCCATTTGTCGATCTTCGTCTG
>LPNX010617991.1:60292-112910 GCA_001517045.1 Pseudotsuga menziesii | reverse complement strand
AATGTCATAAAATACTTATTCCCATTTGCTGAAGGAGTTGGCATTGGGCCACACAAATCAGAATGTACTAACTCTAATTTCCTACTTGCTCTGAAATTACATTCATGGAATGGCAGCTTACTATGTTTCCCTAAAATACATGCATCACATTTATTCTTCTCTTTAGGAATGGTGGGCAAGCCAAATACACCATTCTTTCTCAACAACCGAAGACTGTTATAATTTAGATGACCAAATCTTGCATGCCACAATGAACTAGATGACATATTACCTTCTCCATGCTGAGAGAGGTAGGCATAGTTCTGAGATCTTGCGGATGAACCCTTGAGCTTCAGTAGCTTTCGATCTTTGTATCCAGTCATGATGACTTGGTTGTCAGAGGACTTTCTTATTTCAACGATTCTGTCCAACATGTGGATGGAATGGCCTTGCTATCGAATCTCCACCAAGGACAGCAGGCTTCTCTGCAACTCTGGAAGATAGAGAACGTTCTTCAACAAGAAATCAGGGAATCCAGGCATCTTCAGTCGAATGGTGCCCATTCCCTTTGGTTTAATACTTGACTTATATGCAAAGTAAACTATGCCATCTATTGTTTCATTCAGTTCTTCAAAACAGTCTTTTCTCCACGCAGGCTTATAAATCTCCACGCAGTCACACTGATATACACAAATCGCAGGATAAATTAGGGTTTACCAGGGATATACCCACACTATATCACAGAGATATACATACTCACACTATATCGCAGCATAAATTAGGGTTTAGGCTCTTCATTATACATCAAACGTATGGGCAGAAAACGTAGGCAGGAGGAGTAACGCATACACTGCATGCGACTCGACTGGCAGACTGATGGAGTAGTCTGGCAGTGGACTGGCAAGCAGAATGGCAGCCAGGAGTTATGACAGACAGCCCTGCTCTGATACCACTTGTTGGTAATAACTCTCGATTCATTAATTATTCAAATGCAAATGCCTATATTTATACAAATCACATGGCGGTTGGGTTTCACCTTCCGCTCAGCCTGTTTGGCTTCCTACTATTTATTTATTTATTTATTTACATTATATAACCCTAACGGATTATATTCTAACATATAGAATCAACAAAAAACATGGCATGATAAATTTATTAAGCAAAAGTAGTTTAATACTGGAGATTGGGCACTACTGTTTGATTCACGGTTTAAAATTTTTAAAGGAAAATTAACCACCCATTGGATGGGTCCATAAAAAGTAGTTACAACTTTTGAAAATGGATCAGTAAAAATAAAAACAATTGATGGCTCAAAAATTTCCTTTGTAGTAAATGAACATAGACTTAGGCTTTATCACCAACTGACATCTAAACAAGATTTTATACAAAATGTTTTGCAGCAAAATGAAATGGAATTAGTTGAAGGGGAAACTATTCCTCCTCCTCCTGATCCTTGAAATATTTTGGGTTATTATCACTTGTATATATGTAAATATGTGCTTGTTTCTTTGAATAAATAAGAGTTATTTATAATAGGTTGTTTACATGAGACTCTTTTTCTTTTATGTTTTTATGAATAAATTGAATCATCTAACAAGTGATTTTGCAATTGATTGCAAGTATTCTATCTGTATAAGCAGCATATGGGGTATTACTTGGAAAAGGGGAGTATGTTAAAAATTCATGAAGTATTTTAAATTTTCTTGGGGTACTTTTGATTCATCTAGTTGTTGGTCTTTTGATTCAGATATGTATATTTCTGATTTACTTGTGCTCGATACACCTACTTTCGTTATCATATTTTTCACATTCTCACCACCGGATTATTAGTTCATCTTATGCTTGTTATCAAAATTTGTCTCCTGGGTATTTTGGTAATAACTCGGGAGTATGTGGAATTTTTGTCTGTGGGGAGCATTACTTTTTAAAGAAGGACTGTTAGGTTAAAGAACAACTTTTAGTTATTCTCTTTTGACATTATTCATGGTGAGGCCATTATAAAATTATTTATTTAGAACAAAAAATTTTGAATTATGTGTTTAGCAAGATTTAACACGCTCTAATACCAATCGGCTTTCATATTTTAAATATCATTATACAAGGAAAACCCATCGGGGTACTTAACAGGCCTGCTGGTAGCAGGTCAATGCTAAATAAAAACCTTACAACAGGAAGCTCGATAAATGCAAGTAAACTCGTCAGGGTAATGAACAGGCTCACTGGCAGCGGGGCTATACCTGCATGGTACCAAGACAAACCCATCAGGGTACTGAACAGGATCGCTGGCAACGGGGAAATATCTGGTAAATGAGATCTAGTTAATACACCACTATACACATAGTTCATAAAATAGTGATAATATAAAGAAAAAATTTCAACAAGATATGTCATGGCCAATTGTTTTGTCATTTGAGAATGGCTCTAAGTTTCCTTTTCCCTGGCCGTCTAAATTCTACGTATACCTAAGATGTCATTATCTTAGAAATGGAACCCATAGCTATAAATCTCACACACTCCGGGGTACACTTAAAATATTTTATGATGAGAGGATATCTTTCAAATGAAGCATGGATGGATAGTTTTTCCTATAGTATTCTTTTGATTATATTATTTTCATTCACATGGTATTTCTATGCACTGTTATCTTTTTCCTGAATACACATCTCTGAATCATTTCCATTTACTAGTTAGATAGTTTTTCTTCTTTTATTTACCAAATACTAAACATCATGCTAGAACTCTTTAATTTCTATTTTTCTGGAACAATCAGATTCTTCTCTCTGTATGGCTTGAGGAAACGCCATATCTTTGGTTTGGGGGAGGAAGGATTAGGAAAATTAGATTGTTTTATTATTATTATTTATGATAAATCTATTTTCCTCTAACAAATGATAATTATTTTCAGGAATGTAAACAATGGAATTTGGTGATAACCTGAAGCATATTTTTACAGCAAAATTCAATATGGTCTTACCATATGGATGATCGAATGAAGGTCCAAATTAAATATCAAATAGCGGCCTGAGTAAAAATGGTGACTAAAATTTGCTAACCAAATTTTGTTTTTAAGCAAATAGTTTTTACTTCCATATCATTTTATTATTAATAATGCTATCCTTTTATCCAATTAATTATGCATGAAAATGATTAATCTTCTTGCTATTCAAGATGCGATTTATTTTTTGTTCAACCTATCCAAAGTTTTACTTTGGACATGGTTGAATCAATTTCAAAACCTTATAAATGATAAAATTATTTTAAATGTGAAAACTGTTTAATTAAGAATGTTGAAAAACTCAATAAAGTCATTTTCTTATTTTAATATAAATGCTTGACATGAAAGACATGTTATTTTTAAGCTACATTTTAATAGAGTTAAGTTTAAATTACTTTCTTCATTTGCC
Organism: Pseudotsuga menziesii; assembly: GCA_001517045.1. NCBI lineage: Eukaryota > Viridiplantae > Streptophyta > Pinopsida > Pinales > Pinaceae > Pseudotsuga > Pseudotsuga menziesii. The sequence continues at coordinate 109,527 of LPNX010617991.1, read as the reverse complement.
TAGTTGAAGGTAGTTGTTAGTTCGCCTTCTTCCTAAATTGTTTTTCTTTCTTTTTGCTCAGTGGGACCTGACATTTCTCCGGTTTGGGGGAATGTTGATCCTAGATTTGTTATCATTTTTGGCAAATAGATTATTCATTTAAATACATATTTTATCATCTTTTGTATGTTTTATGTCATGCATATTATTATTTAATTTGAGGCATCAGTGTTTTTAAGGTTTATATAAAATTATTTTATTATTATCATTTTTATGGTTTTATTAATTAAAAATAACATTATTAAAGCATATTTGATGTATTAATTAGTTTGTATAATTATTTATAGGTTTTATAATCTTTTTTGGGCCAAGTTAATATGAAAAACGCATTCAACCTGCTCTTCGCACAACGTATCCAACTCGTCATTTAGCTCGTTGTGTGAAAATCATTGGTGGTTTGCCAGATGTTGAGATGTGTTGTTGTACACTCCATTCTTGAAGCACACTAGTATATAGACACTCCATTCACCCTATATCAATGCACAACGTATCCAGCTCATGGCCCAGCTTCCGTTCAGCACTCCGTCTAGATCGCCTATAAGACTGCGCACTACTGAGAATTAATTTTGGGCATTTAAAACATGAACCAGCTTCCAACATACTATTATCCACGCGTCTTGGTGATGAAGACATGTTTTAGATTGTTTTCCAGCTTGCATTCACCTTTACTCGCCACCACGTCAACCATCCATGAGCTGGACTATTGCATTCAACCCATGCTCTAGAAGATGTGCTACTGCACTCTCCTCTGTTCACCATCAGTCGCCTGCTAGGATAAGGAAGGATCTTGTTCGCCACCTCTGAAGATCGTGTATGCTGAAAAGAATCCCGTGCACCACATTTGGATACTATTCGCACTGAAGAAGGAGGATCCTGCGCGTTATCTTGTAAATAATTAAATGCTTTAAAGATCAGCTAAATTTAGAGAGCAGTCGACCTCTAAACGGTCGACTTGCTCATCCCTGTAAAACATTATATAAAGTAGCCTCTATGTGAGATCTCAGTTAGATAGAAGAAGTCAATCAGTTAGTAGAGTTAGGAGAAGAATTCTTGTTGTATTTTGTCCTTGAACACTGTATTTTTGTTCTGTTATTTGAATAAAGAGTTGTATGTGTTGCTATTGAAATTTGCATTTGAGTAAAAGTTACCCAGGCACCACCCCTGATTGCTCAGAGGGCCCCCCATCAACCAGAGGTTTCTTTATCTTATTATTTCTTTCTTTTCTTATTTTTTGTTGTAGTTAGTTTAATTTACAGTTTGTTTTATTATTTCTAGAATGCAAGTTTATTTTTGAATTAGATAACTAGATTGCGCGCATAGTTTGCTTTCACTTCTAAATTAGATAGTTTGTTTTTATTTCATTTCATTTCATTTCATGTTTAGTCTATTTACAAGTTAAATAAAATAGGTTTCTTTTGAATTCAACTCTGTTTGTTTTATTTCTATTCTAAATTATCAGTTTATGCAATATACATTCCAGTTTATTAATATGCCATAGTTTCTTTTATGTTTATGTTTATGAATTTGTTTGAATCTATTGCATTGTTAAGTTTGCTTAATAATTAGGTTTAATTATTGCTTTTATGCATTAGGTTTTCATTTGCACGAATTCAGTCGAAGATTAGCTCATTTAGGTTAGTTTTTATTTATCTTAAATGTGCAGACTGTCATTTGGACAACCTGTTCAGTCTGTTATTCAGCCCCCTTTTCAGACCCACAGTTCAGTCTTTCATTCAGCCCTTAGTTATGTTTTTGATGTTTTTATATATTTTAAGATTGTTTTTAATTTTGTTTTGTTGATATCTGAATTATGTTTTGATTGTGATGTTTAGATATTAGTTTTATTTAACATTTAAATTAAAACCTAATTTTTTTAGGTTATTTGTTGAAGTTTTATTATTTTTCCTTATTTTTCCTTTTGCCTTGAATGTGTGTTATCGCTGATTTTGTTTTATTGTTGTATTATTTTGTATTTATGTTTCTAGATTGATTTATTTGGTTGTATGTGAGATTTAGTGTTTCCCTTAGTATGTTTTTAGGTTGTCTTTTTATGTCAGATTATTATTAATAGAACTTGTAGGAAAAAACCTAAAAATATTTCTTTTATTAAGTTTTCTACTTGCTTCTTTCATTAAGTTTTCTAGTTTCTTATAAGTTAAGTTTTTATTGTACCCTAGTTCCCCATTTGGATAGTTAATTGTTGACTATATTTCATTTTAAAGTTTATTTTCAATTATTTAGTTTATTAGTCTACCTCAATTTAATTACTTTAATAAGTACATTTTTAGGAATTTGACTCGATTTTTCATTTTGAAAGATCTTTCGATCTTTTGTTTGTTAAAATATTTACATGACACGCTCTACCTTCGCATATATTTTGTGTCAACTCAAAGCTTACCAACCTCGGTTTATAATTAAAGAATAGCTGGATTAATTTAGACATTATAACACCCAACAATTATAAAAAAATATATAGAGATTAAATTTATATCAGATATGGCATTCTACAGGTTATAGAAACCATGGGATATTCTACAACACAAAATTTAGTAATTCTAGGACAGATAGAGACACGTAAGCTTAATAAGAGACATAGATGGAGAATTACAGCTTCTTTATTCATTAAAATATCATATAGGACCATATCCAACATATGTGGCCACCCAATATTAGCTACAACAACATTCACATGTAGTAGAGAGAGAAAGAGTGAGAAGAGAAAATAGAATATGGCTCTGTAACCCCACAATGGACCAAAATTTGAAGCTTTGAATCCAAATACACCTGCAATAAAACAATGGGAGTGCAGAACCTTAGCACCATTAACATATGATTACGTATGTACCAAATGTATGAAATCCATAAGGTCACTCTAATATCATGGTATGACCACCAACAACAAAGGGTGTGATCATACAATCTCCAACATCAGTATTGGAGAAAAACATAGGTAGAATCTAATTGAAGCATAGTGAAAGGAACTCAATTCTCCTCTCCACTTCACAAATTCCTTGGTTACTTAGATGCAGAAGGGGGCCATCACCCAAGGTAGCACTAAGCTTCCCATCCAAATAAAAAATATCCAAATGCATGCCTTTTCTATTCACCTTTGCCTCATTTTATACTTGAAAAGTATCCAAGACCGTGGATAAATACCATGGGCCAATGAAAACCATGTTCCATTATCACCTTTTTCCAATACCATAGAAAAATACTATAGAACACCCAAAACCATGCAATGGGTAACTAATTAGCCAATTAATTACTCAATAATTAATTAGCCAATTTTCTCCAATTGGATGTAATAATTATTTTGGCTAATTTCTCCATCAATCCATAATAATATTTTCCTTGGCCAATAATTATAATTTTGAGCTTTAATAATATTACTGGCTAATTCTCCAATTTAATCCCAATTAAATTATTTTCTCCTTCATACATTAAAATTGGGACTTTTGGTGGTCACATTGACCATTGAAATTGCTTAGGAAATATTATTTAGGCTCCAATTACTTTCAGTTAATCCTTAGGAACCATACTTAGGCATTTTCCCCTTATTTGTAATCGTTAAACTAATTTTTCTAAGGTGACTTAGGAAATTTTAAAACCATAAAAAATATGGGGACATGACAAGAACTTACTTTGAAAAAGGACAATTAACAAAGAAATGATTAATAGTTTCTTCTTCAGAATAACAAAGAAAAGACACATTGGGTCCACACCCTCAATTTTTTAGATAATTATCCCATGCTAACACCATAATTTCTAACACCAATGACATAAAACATTTAACTTTCAACTTGTGATTCCATTTGCATATAAATGAATACCACCACTTGTAATCTCCATCCAACTAAAAATGAAAGATGGACTCATATGACAGCTTGGTTATAACCTTCCTTATAGAATCATTCCATGTCCACTCTAAAACATCTTCTATTAGAATTTGAATGCCATTTAGATATTCAAGCAGACAGTTCTAATAATATTTGCAGTAAAAGGAGTATGAAGATACAAACTAAACAAAACAAACCACACAGGAAACGGATGAGTATTGTTCAGGAATTTATAGTATCATTCACATTAATTAAATATGGTGTCACAATAGTTTATATAGGAAAAGAATTCGAATGAATTAGGGAGAAATTCTAATCTATCCACTAGATGTGACTATATCTTACTGGCCATCTAACTCATGGTGTTTCAATCAATATCTGAGTCCAACATATCAACTCCTAGATTTCCAACCAACTCAATCAATCAGTAATAACTAGTTAACTCAGTGCAACTGAGTGTGGTAGGTGGGAAAAGGCGCCTACTCCACATGCAACCTACATGCATTAGCCATGCATAGCTAGCGCTAGCTAACTGATTGTGAACTAACGTAAAGTAACTAGAAGCGAACTAAGACTAACTAGTTCCAACTCCACCTAACTGATGTAGTACCCTGTATGACCCAACTTTGCTTGTAGTTGTCGCACTAAAGTAGGGGGTGGCATATCAACAATAACAACAATCTTGGTAGAAAACACATTATACAACCTGACAAGAAATTTATACTCACAACAAGAACTCAAACCCTAAAAATCAATTTTTTCTTGTAACTACACCATTAATCTACATTATTCCAACAGTAATACAACAGTGTTACAATAAGGAGAATTCAAATAATGTGGATAGGATTCGAATATACCAACTCAAGCTGACTGAAAATCTAACTAGGAGTGTCTAAATCACTGCATGAGAGCCACTAGTCTAACTCCTAATGTCTAAATCAATCCGACAATCAGTTAAACTAGTTAAACCAGATAAATTGATGAGGTAGGTGGAAAAGGGTGCCACTACCCCATGCAGCCATGCAAAACTAGTACTAGACTAAATGAGAGTGATCTAACTAAATGTAACTGAAGGTTGACTCAGCATAACTGACTACCTACCACAACCAACTGATTGAGGCTACTGGTGACACTCAAAGTGGCTCCTATATTGTAGGGATTGGTCTTAGAGGCACATAAACTCATTCATGAACATGCAGTAACTGGCAGTGAACCTCTATATGTTTTGCTCACACTCTAGTATAGTAATAATGTCTCCTTAAGGTAGACAATAAGATAAAATAGACTATATATGGAAAATGGAGGATTATATAATCCTAACACCCCCCATTAATCCTAACTTGGACAACTTGGGCCCTGGAAACTAGGCCAAAAGTAACCCATACAATATAAAAGAATTTAAAACTACTTAATAAAACTTAAGGGAAATGGTGAAAACCTCATGGGAAACTCTCATGCCTCAAAATAAGTAGTGAATCAGGAAAACAAGTTATACTTAAGATGAAATTTTCCTCTTTGGGTAAAAAAATTGAAAAATTTTGCTGCAATTTGTAGCTCTATAGAGAAGACATGCAGAATAATGGTTCTTCTGTGCATCATCATCCTATGATTGTGCATGTGAACCTTTCTACCTTCTTCTGATATGTTGAATGTTTCTTTTGTATCTTCTCTCTGGAGGAGGAATGGAATGATCCATTTTGTTCTTTAGTGGGCCAAATTGTGGATCATTCGATATCATCAAGTAGTATATTCTTGGAAGTTTGGTGCACCACTATGTAGGTAGTGAAGCTATGTGAGAGAGTGAAACATAATCATTCTGATATTGGGACCTCATTTTTATTCTATCATCTGGATCCCCAGCATCATTCCCGACTGCTTCAATGAGATTTTCAGCCCATTTAGGCTTATTATTCGAAATAGGAGTTGGATCTGGATCTGGATCATCTTGAAGTACAATATCAATATCAATATCATGATGATATTTTTCCTCATCTTCTGAAACTAAAATCTTAGACAACATATCATTATCTGCATGTGGAGATGAAAGAGAATTTAAACCTCCCCTTTCGAATGGCTGTTGATATGGAAGAAAGTGTGAGAAATCATATGCCTTGGAGGCATGGTTTGCAACACCCTTTTCCATAATCTTCCCAATTGATATATTTGAGATCTCCACTGATTCGGGACCAAATACAACTTGCTTTGGCAATCCAATATGTGTCATCTAATAAACATATAACAAATTTACTACACGAGAGGGAACATAGAATACATTCCTGAACTCACCATGTTGGATTTTAATAGAACCTCTACCTGCTACTAGTATATTTGAATTATCCCCCATATGAATGCTAGGTACTTCTAAGATATTGAGAGTGGTGAAGGATTATCTGGAGGCAACCATGTGGTTGGATGCTCCAGAATCTATCAAATAAGCCTTCAATTGAGTGAGGATTTCCTTCAAGATCTTCTGTCGGTTTTCCAACATCAAACTTCTTTGCTCCTTGTGGAAGGGAAATATTTTATTTTCAAGGAGTATTGGAATTTGTTCAATGGTATTCTTCATGTACTAGCTCTCTGGATGAAAGCTTCTCATACATTAGGGACATCTAGTCTTCTCGAATCTCTTCTTTTTCTTGGAACCTAAGGCTCCATCGGAAAATATCTGATTCTCCTTTGGCTTCGAATCAATGGATTTGGGATCCTTCCCTTTATGCTTCCCTCTCTCTTATGCATTGTTTGAGTATTTCATTAATATTTCTTGATTCTTGGAGGTCTAAATCACTTTCATGTGAACCAATTTATCTTTCTCTTGTAGTAAGGACTCGACAAAAGCATCTAGAGAAGGCATCTTCCAATTGGGGATGAAATATATTCTAGAATGGAATGTATAAATAAATACCGAGTACTCAAAGCCAATATTTCTCAGTATATATAGCACAAGCTACTCATCTTTCCTCTTCAATTCACATTGTTTGCATTGCATTACTAGTGACTTGTATTTTGTGAAGAATTGCTGAATAGATTAGAAACTGTTGGGTTTTAAAGCAATGAGCTCATTCTCCAATATGTGCACTCAAAGATAATCTTGTTTTCCAAAAAATATTCAAGATTACATCAATATTCCTTTGGATTCCTTAGTCCCTCAAGGTGGAACAAAATATCCCAGGAGATATGAGTACACATGAAGTCGAAAGCCACATCAAGCCAATTCAAAAACTTGTTCTTCACAACATGTTGTTGGGGCTCAGTTTCTCTATCCATAGTCATCCTATACAGGCCAATATTGTGCAAGGATACCTGCATATCTTCCCTCCAATCAGAATAGTTGAAGGGTGTAATTAGGATTTGGGATACGAGAGCTGAAGAATCCATATTTATGTATGTTGAGATAGTCAATTCCTCAATAACCTACATAGAAACCTACAAAAACACTGCAAAAACCAAATTGAATTCGCAATCACGTCATATTCAATCCTTTCCACCTCAATATGTACACTTGATCATAGTCCGTCCCACCTGGATAGAATTCCCTGAACATAATTCAGAGGTATCAAGGTTATCATTCCATAATTTATGTGGAAACTCGATTGCTTTTGATGTACAATGGAGATCAGACAATATTTGATGTTAGCCTGAGAAAGGATCTCATAGAATTTTAAATTTGTGAACCACTGATCTACAGTCAAATGAGAGCAATTGAGAAGTGGAATTATGCAGTGGAATATCAAGAACAATGTACACTGAACAAGACAAATTTGAGACAAATCTAATGAGCATTGATAAGTTAATTACAATATTAATCTTCATTATTCCAGCATTATTACAACAATGTTACAATAAGGAGAATTTGAATCATGTGGATAGGATTCAAATCTACCAACTCAAGCTGACTAAAAAGATAACTAGGAGTGTCTAAATCATTACATGGGAGCCACTAGTCTAACTCCTGAAGTCTAAATCAGTTAAACTAGTTAAACCAGTTAAAATGATGACGTAGGTGGAAAAAGGTGCCACTTCCCCATGCAACAATGCAAAACTGGCGCTAGACTATCTAAGAGTCATTTAACTGAATGTAATTAAAGTTTGAATCAACATAACTGACTATCTACCACAACCAACTGATGGAGGTTGTTGGTGGCACTAAGAGTTGCTCCTATATTGTAGGGATTGGTGTCAGAGGCACATAAACTCATGCATGAACATGCAGTAAGTGGCAATGAACCTCTATATGTGTTCCCCACACTCTAATACAGTAATAATGTCTCTCTAAGCTAGAAATGATTATCAAATACACTATATATGGAAAAGGGAGGATTGTATAATCCTAACACTACAATCAAAAGAATGAACGTCAAACTTGTTATCAATGCAATGACTTGCAGACCTATTGTCATATTCAAACATGAAGGAGAGAGCCAAGACCCACACTCATGAAACACCATAGCTGCTCCATGAGAGCTACAGAGGAAATGGTCATAGGAACACAATTTTCAATGCAAATATTTCCCACATAGCTGAAGAATGGTCCTTCATTCATCCATTAAAGCACTCAAGTTATATGGATTGTGTGTGCATGCATGGTAAATTGTGTGCCTTAACTATTGAACCTTCATGAGAGATACCAAATGACAGATGTATTGGATCATGTGTTGTTGTAATGGTTGTAAAAAACTTAGGGTAGGGATATAAATCCATATTTCCCCCTTTTTAGCTATTTTTCCTTGGTGCAAGTGTCTACTTCACTTGGGAATTTACAACCTTATTTAGCTCTCGATAGACATGAAAGCATTGAACATCATTTAGACTCTTCATTAGTGTTTGAATGTGAAGCATGGTTATCCTTAGGTGGATTTATTTTGGAAGACTTAATTACTAGATATGTTGGATGGTTACCATTGAGTCCCAAATAATTGTTAGTGTTCCTATTCCTTTTGATTTCACTCCATATATGCCCTTCCAAAGTTACAACATTTTTTCCTCGTTATTGGTCATCATTCCTAATCCCAAAGAAAAAATTATATTCCTCACTTCCTTCAGGGACATAGAAAACCTCCCCCATACCTTCCACCTCTAGGTTACCTTTAGTATATCCATAAAAAAATATTCCATATGTGTGCCTAAGCTATAGCTGCAACATAGCTCCTCTTTCTGAAATCTCAGATACCAAAGTCTTCAGTGGGAGTCAGTTTGTGGAACTTCTGATTGATTTGAAAGTAGGCTTATATTGTAGGATTGATATGATCCATACTTTCTGTTTCACTTCCAAATCAGATAAATTTTGATTGCTAAAACATTTCATTCACATTACTTCACAAAGGACACCTCATACTTACGATGTGACTTTCCTTGTAGATATTTATCTATTCTTGAAAACTACCTTATTGTTATCCATCCAAACTTTCCAACATATGAAGTAACGCATGACATTCAATACTCTTTTCTCAAAGGTTTTTTATGGAAGGACTTAGGATATACCTCCAAGTTGTGATTGTGAAGTTTCACTCCATGAAAATGTGGTTGGATATTATCTTTGACATTTTTCAAAGGTGGCATTTTGAGGGTCCAATAATGTCTCTTTAAATATTTTCTATTGTGAGGGTTTTTTTTAACACGAACCAAGAAAGATTTCATTAAGAAAAAAGGTTGTGTGCAACCATCCAAAAACATAGAAATAACATGTCTACAACCAATTTTCACTAAGAGTGGAAAGACCATGACTACAATTACCATATATTTACATAATCTGTTGTTGTTCTTCCTTGAATTCACTATACTAGAGGAGGGATAAACCCTTATAAACTGAGACTTTAACAAGATGCAAAAAAACATATAAAAAAAAATTGTAGCATAGAAACTACTTCTTTTTCTTTGCTTCCATGCTTGGATTAGGCCTCGATACTGAAACTTCTTCCATTGGTTGCACCCCATTAGCTATGTCCTCCTAGAAATGGATGCATTGTGTCATGTTGACCATTTTTTGCATGTATTGTGCAATTCTGTCAATATTCCCAATAATTTCCCTTAAATCTCTGTCCATGTCGTCAATTCACGATTCCTGATAGGACAAATTCCTTAGCACATACCCAATAATAAATATCAGTTAAGAGTTCTTGGTTCTATTTGATTTCATTGCAAACATCTTCGTAAACCTTCCTTAGGTGTATTTTAAAATCCACAATGCTACCCTTGATGTTTTTCAGGCCCTCAAACCACCCTTTCCCTTCACTCTTTTCCACTTCCATCACTTCTGGATCATCCAACGAGCACCTGGGGAATCAATGTATAAATCCTAATAAACTCAAACCATGAGTTGCATTGCCTGCCTCACTCTCATTCCTGGCCTGATGCTACAAGTTTTTCTCCTCCTATTTAACATAAACTTGCATTGCCTCCATCTCAAGTGCAAAAACAACTAGATCACAACAATGTATCAATTGTTTCCCACTTCTTCCGTAAGTATTATGACCAAGGTTCACATGGGCATGTGCATGTTAACCACCACATACAGAACCGCCACTTGGGAAATTTTTTAAGTGTAACTTATTTTCCATTTGACCCTTGCACTGGATGGGAGGGAAAGGGGCTCATAATAATTCATTGTATATAGTATGTTTTAAGCCCATCATTATTGATATACATCAAACCTTGATCCAACATGGATCCCTTATTGGAAAGTTGATCAAATTTCCCATTGTTTCCATGAAGAACATGAAAAAAATTGATTTCAATGTCATGTATTAGGTGTGATATTATTCTAGCTATTCTTTCACATATGATATTTCCTTTTTCATATCCTTTTCACATATTTTGGATGACTTTCCTTGAATCTCTAATTATGGCTATTTTATCTATGAGATCTTTTTTTTATGATAGGCCAACACTTCCTATAAAAATTTATTGAGAATCCATCGGGTCCTCGAGCTTTGTCCGGGTGCAACATCCAAACAACCTTATAAACCTCCTCTTCTAAAATACGTTGAGACAAGTACTCATTATATTTTTTTGTGATTATAGAGGGTATTTCTGCACTCATTTGTTTTGCATTATCTGCGCCGTAGTATTCCTCTTCTTTGTAAAGTTTTTCATACAAAAGTTTTATCTCTTCTTTTCATTCATGTTTCCATAATATTTGTTCTCCATTGTCATTTTTCAGCTCAAGAAAGGTGTTCTTCCTATGCCTCTCTTTGCATTGATTATGGAAGCATTTGGTGGTTTTCCCCCTCTTTCTAGCCACAGACTTCTAGAGTGTAGTCTACACTCTTCCTTTTCCTTGTTGGCTAGATCATGGAATTCCCTATTCATCTCTTTTTCTTTCCTTGGAATCTCTTTAGTGACTTGATCATCCTGTATTTTCTGCTATAGTTTTCCAAGCTCTTCCAATATCCTTTTTTTCTCCCTGCTTGGATCTTGATAGTTCTCTTTTGCCCAATTTTTAAGAGCTCCCACAACATTTCTTAGTTTGTATTCCCAAATAAAAATTGGGGATCCTATATAAAAAATATTTCGTTCCTTTTTAACGATGTCAAAAATGCATTCCAACTTCATCCATACTAGATTGAATAAAAAATGCATAGGGCCCAGCTTCTCAATTGGTGCAAACACAAGGGAGATGGGCCTATGATATGGTATCGTTGTTATAGTTGGTTTTACCACACTTGGTCGATCATGTTTTTAGGGCCTTCCCTATCCCTATGCAGACTCTTTGGACCCCCTTTGCTCAGCATAACTTTGATGATCCAAAAAATCCCTTTAAAAAGTCTTATTTATTGTTATACACAGGTCACCGGATTACAAACCGTGTGTACATGCAACTTGCTCCACTATGACCCACGTACATCGGCAAATGTGTTAAGAAATAAAATATTTGGAGTTTTCCCTCATCAAGTAACGAATAACTTGACTATTGGCCTTCCATATGCCTGGAAATGCTCTGATTCAACCCTTCACCTCCTATTGAAGGGCTATATATTGAGCTACTTGGATGCATTAGAAGAGGAGAGCTTGTGAGAGCAAAGAAATTATAGTGGATTTGTACCCCATTCTTGCATACTAGAGTCTACATCCCTGTCCTTTGAGAATCCATTGATGCTCTTCCCAAGCTTGCCATTTTCTTGTCATCTTTCCATTGATATGGAGGATTGAAGTGGTGCAGGCCCAGGTGGAGGATTCAATTTCTCAATTTCAACGAGGTGCTGACAGAGATTTTCACTTATATCTATGTTTATATTTCATAGAAATATCCATATCTCATCCATTATATGTGTAACTATGAATATTTTTATACATGGATGTAATTGCTTTGATTATATATTGGATTTATATATGCTAGAGTAGGTTCTAATGCTCAACATCTATCATGCTTATATATTCTGTTGTTGTTAAGAATGAAATGTAGGTGCAAGTGTGGTTGAAAGGTCAATGAAGATATACTACAAACGTCCAGAACAAGGTACGCTTCTCATCCCTTAGTGTTAGAATTGTTTATCTCTTTAGCATATTGGAAGAGGATTGATTTTTGGTGTCATACTGTCTATTATGGTCCACCCCAATCCATAGGAATTTTTCTCCATAACAGAATTGGCAACTCCATTGGGGACCTTCCTTTATGTTGGGGTTTGGGTGCATGATGTTCTTGTTTTTCCTTATGTTTCTCTATGTTTCTGTGTTGCATTCAGGAGTGTGTTATCCCATTGGTATTTTGTTGAAGTAATCTGAGTCTTATTATACCTTTTTACCACCTTTATCTTGTTGTGCGCGGGTCATACAAGCGACAGTCACATATACACACGGGTTGTAGTACTTATATTCGTGTATACATGTGGGTTTTCTATGAACAGTCACGTATATCCCTCTTTCTGGGTGATATATTGATGTTTGAGAGATGATGAGTGGGATGTGAGTGTTATTGAGTCTTCTTGGGTGCCTGTGATGCTTGTTTACTGCTTTTATACTAACTAGAGACTTCTTTTTCTTTGATTTTATTTAAAAGTTGTTCTTTTCATTCATCTCCTTTTTGTTTTGGTATTAGTGCATTAGAATTCTTAGTCTCAGTGTCTTGATTGGCTTGTGTATGATACTTGTTACAGGTTCTGGGAGTTTATAGAGCATTTTTGTTGCATTTTCATATCATTTATAATAATAAAAAAGAATATCTTTATTCTTGGCATTTTTTTGCATTATGCATTTGCATGGAAATGGTACTTGAATTAGGTTTTCTTAGATGAAATAGTATTCGATATTTCATATAGGAATGATTGCATTGGCATTTGAAGATAAATTTATGCATTTCATGTAGTGGCATACCCTATTTTCATATTCAAAGACAAATTGCACTGGGTATCATTTGTTAGGTGTGCATATTTATTTCGTCGTTGAGTCATAATATTTCTAGTTGCACGTTCATTACCCTTGAGTAATCATAGCCCTTAAAATTAATGCTTTACTTAAAATTGATTACACATTTTATTTGATAGAGGTGGACCAACAATCTTAGGTTGTAGAGTCTTAGAATAGGTTCTCGTGAATAGAACGTGCAAGAATTAGGTGTATGTTTGGGTGTGAATAGAAATCCTTGATATAATTAGTGTTCTCGGCAGGATCCTCTTACATGGGAGTTAAGAATGAGGCATCACACACATTTGTAGTGGGGATATCCCATTTCCACTCTTTGTGCAACACTAGTGATATTTCCATGATCTTATTCATATCTGGGGGATTTTGAGGTACCTTTGGTGCTTTCGAGCTTCGATATTTGTTATCCTACCCATATGGTAGATTACTCCTGAGACTGTTCACCTGAGAATTAATTATATTGAGGTGACCTTAGTTTCCTTACCTAGGTATCGCAGGGGGTACTTGCGGATGTTATTCTATGAGTATCCTAGCTAGGTAGGGGCCGGACAGCATAGTTTCTATATGCATTGAAGCTAAGGGCCACTATAATTGGTTACACACCTCTACTTGTAGTGTATGGGAGTCTCAGGCCTCTCGTGGAAAGACACACATACTGCATTCGAGAGCTCACTTATTCTCCCTCTTGTCTTGTTTGCATATGACTTAGATTTACTTAAGGGTGTGCTCTTTGTGTGCTAGTTGACTTTTGGGATCGTGGTTACTTGAGTCTCTTTATGTTCTCTTGAGTTTGGGTCCTTTTATGTTCGACATTCCTGACATCACTACTATTATTCTATCATATGTTGTCAGTCCTAGTGCGTATCCCAGTGTTAAACTTGAGGGAACCACAACCCCTTACCTTTCTCATAGATTTGGGAGTGGTCATATTCCACTCTCTACTCCATTTGTGGATTATTTTCACTCCCTTCATTTGGTCTTAACACCAGTGTTCATCCCCATGGGGGTGGTAGTGGATACGTGAACATTGGTTCTACATCTTACTTTCCTACTTGTGTCCAATCATCTATGGCATTGATTCCTTCAAATGAATTTATCATGATCAATCCTCCCTATATCCTATAGTTTGGACTCTTTACTGACTATTTCCAGTTGTTTTGGACTATTATTGTTGTGTAGGGTCCAATTTTTGTGCAATCTCACCGAGAATTTTGCTTGTTCGTGCCCGTGACAGGTATAACACTAAACTGGCATATAGGATAGGACCACTTTTCCACATGCATTATGCATTATATGATGACCATTCTACCTTAACTATAGGTACAAACCCATTTCATGATTTTATAGAACCTTCACATTGCTACTAGAAGTGGCATTACATAAGTGGTAGAGATTTCCTACTCATGGGTTCCCTAGATAGATACTACTTTTCCGTTTGGTACCCATGTTGAGTGTCGTCCCTTAGGTATGGGAGTCCCTTGTAGTTCTTTCATGTCTTTGAGAAAGAACCTCATGTTCTTTCTTGAACCTTATGATAGCCATCTCCCATAGGGAATCCCGTTTATATCAAGTTGTAATTGCATTTCATGCATATGCTTGTCGTATTGAGCCTTATGTCGACTCCCTGCTTCATTTTTATAAGCCATATATCTTGATATTGTCTCAATCCTATCCAATTTTAGCCTCCTATATATCTTTTGCACTTGGCATCATTTGTTAGGTGTGCATATTTATTTCACTGTTGAGTCAAAATATTGCTAGTTGAACGTTCATCACCATTGAGTAATCATAGCCCTTAAAATTAATGCTTAATTTAAAAATGATTACACATTTTTATTTGATGTAGGTGCACTAACAAGCTTAGGTTGTAGAGTCTTGGAATAGGGTGTCATGAGTAAATTTTTCCAAGACGATGAAACAAAACAATTAGGTGTCTGTCTAGGTGAGAAGAGAAATCCTTGATATAATTAGTCTTCTCAAGAGGCTCCTCTTACATGGGAGTTAAGCACGAGGAAACATACACATTTGTGGTGGGGATATTCCCTTGCCACTCTATGTGCAGCACCAGAGATATTTCAAGTATCTTATTCATATCTAGGGGATTTTAAGGTACCTTTGGTGCTTTTGATCTTCAAGATTTGTTACCCTGCCCATATGGTAGATCCCTTATGTGATTGTTTACCTAAGCATTGGTTATATTGAGGTGACCTTAGTTTCCTTACTTAGGTGTCGTAGGGGGTACTTACATAGTTTATTATGCGAGTGTTCTTGCCAGATAGGGGCCGGACAACACATTCGTTATTTGCGTTGAAGCTGAGGGCCACTATAATTGGTTACACACCTCTTCTTGTAGTGTATGGGATTCCCGAGCCTCTCCTAGGAGAGACGTACCTGCTGCATTCGGTATCTCACTTATCCTCCCTCTTGGCTTGTTTGCATCTAACTTGGCTTTACTTAGGGGTGTGCTCTTTATGTGCTAGTTGAATTTTGGGATCGCGGTTACTTGAGTCTATTTATGTTCTCTTGAGTTTGGGTCCTTTTACATTCGGCATGCCAGACATCACTACTAATATCCTATCTTATGTCATCATTCCTAGTGTGCATCTTAGTGTTGGACTGGGGGGCACCACAACCCTTTAACTTGCTCATAGATTCGGGAGTGGTCATATTCCACCCTCTACTCCATTTGTGGACAATTTCACTCCCTTCATCCAGTCTTAACACTAGTTTTCATCCCCATGGGGGTGGTAGTGAATACGTGAACGTTGGTTCTACACAAATTACTTTCCTACTTGTGTCCCATCATTCGTGGAACTAATTCCTTCAAATGCATTTATCATGATCAATCCTCCCTATATCCTATAGTTTGGACTCTTTACTGACTATCTCTCGCTATTTTGGACTATTATTGTTATGTAGGATCCATTTTTGTGCACTCTTGCCAAGACTTTTTCTCATTCGTTCCCATCACAGGTATAACACTAAACTGGCATATAGGATAGGACCATTTTTCTGCATGCATTATGCATTATCCAATGACCATGTTGCCTTAACTATAGGTATGAAACCACTTTGTGATGCTACAGAAGCTTCACACTATTACTAGAAGTGGCATTACATAAGTGGTAGAGATTTCCTACTCATGGGTGTCCTAGATAGATACCTCTTTTCCATTTGGTACCCATTATGAGTGTCATCCCTTAGTTCTAGGAGTCCCTTGTAGTTTTTCCATGTCTTTGAGCAAGAACCTCATATTCTTTATTGAACCTTATGTTGGCCATCTCCCACAGGGACTCCCATTTATATCAAGTTGTAATTGCATTCCATGTGTCCTCTTGTCATATTGAGCCTTATGTCAGCTCCCTTCTTTAGTTTTATAAGCCATATAGCCTAAGCTAGTCTCAATCCTATCCAAACAAATCCTTCCATATATATTTTGCATCTTGATCACCCCATAATCTGAAATTGTAAAAGACATTCTCTGCTATCTATCATTGTGCTAAGAAGATTTGTTGGGGTTTTCTCCCTCATAATTTTGAGGGTTTTCCCCAGGGTACATGTTGTGTTATGTGTGAATGCTTATGTGTATGATTGATTCATTGATTTCAAGTACTTAGTAATTTTTTAATATCAAAGTTCAATAAGATTCAACAATCTCTCCCTAGTTATGAGTGTTTGGCCCTTCATGGTCAAAAGTAACGATGCATGCAAGAGGTTTCCACTTTAAGGAATATCATGTTATATGGAGCTTGTTTCTTTCATTGATTTCTCACTAAAAAATGATGTATTTATTTTTGTCTTGTACCTGTCACATTAATATTGTGGTTTACCTTCCCTTTATGAGATTCCGTGTGAAGATGATAAATTTATGGCTTTAACTTTAAGAAAATTGCAACCTTGCAGTATATGTATTTTTTTGTTAAGAAGGACTCAAGTCTATTTAAAAATATGACTTTACATATAAGATGTAGTTACAAATTGAGATGGTCCTATTTATAGATTAAATTTATTATCCCTACTACACTACCACGTGTGCCATCACATATTTTCTTCTTTTATGAAGTAAACATGCATGGAATTTATAGTCTTCTCCAAGGTAGATGGATGTACACATCAGCTATATTTTGTATTTTTAATATTTGAGATTGTTTGTACATAAACTCTACTCTATTATAAATAATGTTTTCATTCTCCACCTATCCTAGGACCTTGTTCCAAGCTTCAATGGTTTATTCTTTTATTGGGCCTCCATTTTTGTGTCTACCTACCTAGCACAAATTATACCCTAATCAAATCATTAGTATTACACATATTATATATATGGTTTCAAACCAAAAACCAATACAAACATTTAAGGTTCAAAATTGGTTCCTCAATATGTCAATTTGCATGCCCACACACACACACTATTTACGTAATGAATACCACAGACTAGCTCATTGTATGTGGTGCAAGTTAATCTTAAAGTATTTAAAAATATTGATGAGAAGGTACGTCACAATTCATATTGATGGAAATGATTAGGAACCATATAATTTAAAGGATATCCTTCAAATTATATGGTTCCTAATCATTTCCATCAATCTGAATTGTGATGTACCTTCTCATCGATATTTTTAAATACTTTAAGATTAACTTGTACCACATACAACGAGCTAGTCTACAATATTCATTACATATATTTTACTGCTCTCTTTTTCACTTTAGCACATCTACTTTGCTTATTACAAATACCTTTGATTTTTGGGTGATTTAACTATGACAAGAAAAAATAAGTTAGTATTTCAGCATTCTAAAAGGAAAAAAACAATTCCATCTCATTCAATTATCTAATCTTATTCGTTTCACTATTTATAGAGATTCTCATGTCGCGATTTCATATGCACTTTCACTTTAATTCACTACCAAATTTCATTTCTCTTTTATGGTGTATGTTATTGAATTCTCTCTGTCATGTCAGTGTAAACAAACATGGTCCCCACCTACAAAAAATTCATAAAAATGAAAATTTTATTAAATATTCATCTACAATTCATGGTTTCCTCTAATTAGCTTCTGGAAATGCAAAAACATGCTTTTCACTATAGAATTATTGTCATCTAAAAAACAATTTTTTTTCCATAAGAAAAAAGCATATACTCGATAAGCATATTTGAATCAAAGTATACAATCAATGTCCATGCTTACAACTTAACCATCATCATATATATCAAACCAAAAGTCTCACCACCCTAGATACAACCTCTACATACCCATACTTCCAAAAGTACTATTTTAATACCCCAAGTTTTGACTTGGAATGTATTTAATCAAAATTATGTAAATGATGTAAATATGATAGTATAGATTCCCAGTGCGGTGCTCAAGGCCAAGGCTCGACTAGTGAATGACTAGGCATATATATATATATGGTTGGCTTATCATTCCAATTCAAAATATATGTAAATATTAAGTTGGAAAAAATCACGGGGGGTTCACTGAATGAACTTGTTGCGTAGCATGACCATTCATAGTATTTTAAAGAATGTCCCTGATTTCACTAAATATTGGAAAATGCCTCATAAAATTGTATTGTTGAACCCCCCCTCCCAATATACCTTTCTAATTAAGAAAACCACTAGTTTCACCATATATTGTAGGTATCCATTTTTATCAACCCATTTTTAATAGCCCCTTTATATCATATTATCAAGTTGTAACAAGAAGGATCCCTAATGCATCTTACTATAAGAAAACATGATGCTAAATAAAATAATAGTATAATGTTAATAATGATCCCACCAAGGTTGGATTGAGGATGGATCGGTGATGCTCTACTCCGAAGCGCGTCTAGGGTTTCCCTAGCCGTCACCTTCTATATGAAGGTTTTGTCTACCCCTAGTTGATTAGGATGTTGTCATTTACCCCGAGCTTCTGTGTAGTGGCTGCCTCATAGTCCGCGTTTTTTGGTTGTGCCCCGTGGGTTTTCTGTAAGTTCTCTAGTTATGGAGATTCACGATCAGCTTCATGCCTCTAAGGCCCTTGTTCATGTCGTCGCTCCTCCGACTACTTCTTTTTCTTCCTCCAAGTTCATGAAAAAGATTGATGAGATCCCCTCTATGGAGCTCTCTCCTTTGGATCCTTTCCGAAAAGCATTCATTCTCTTAGAGAAATCCCTCATCGAAAAGTTTACAGGGTTTTATCCCAACCCTAAGGCGATATAGATTTGGATTGTAGAACAATGGAACCCTATTTTTCAAGAAAATGTCTCTCTCTTCGCATCTGGTAGGGGTTATTTTGTTTTTATTTTTCTGAATAAAGAAGAATGAGATGTAGTTTTTCAATCTGGTCCCTTCTTCATAAACTCATGAAGAGGGTTGTTTTAGTCCCTTAGACCCTGGGTTTTAATCCAAAAGCATATATTACATCCGCTCCAGTCTGGGTAAGACTACCTCATCTCCCACTTCATGTTTGGGGGAAAATCTATCTTACAGACATCGGTAATAAGCTAGGGAGCTACCTAGATAGTGCATATACAAAAGGGGGGCAGCTTACATGTGCATGCATTTGCATAGAGGTAAATCTCGAGAAAGGGCTTCCGAAGGCCCTAAATCTTAATTTAGGAGAATGGAGCCACATCCAAGAACTGGATTATGTGTAGATTCCATTCAAATGCATATTTTTCCATGCTTATGGTCACTTTTCAAAAATCTACCCCAAGCTTTCCGAAATTCAGAAATCAACAACTCCTCGTGCTCCTAAAGAAGCAAAGTTCTAGATGGTCACTAATCTCTTCAAGGTGAAAGGAGACTCAGCAAAAAAAAATCCTCCTCAAGATCCTCCTCCTTCCCCCGCAGAAGTCTCTCCTCCACTTGAAAAAAATAACAAATTTAAAGTTTTGCAGGAAGTCAAAGCTCAAGAATATGAAGCAACAGAAGATCTGGTGCTAGGCATGACCCCCCTAGGTCCTTTCGACCCCTCAGTGACAATTTTCGCTGCCCCATCCACGAAAGAAGCTTCTCCAAGCCCTATTCCTTCAGGCTCCAAGAGAGATGCTCAAACGTCATACCACGAGACTTAAACCCAAGCAAGAATAGCTATGTTAGTCCCTTCCTCTGGTTCAGATGGAAACTCTGATCTTGAATGCTTCTCAGCCCCTTCTCCTCCCCTCACCAGAGGGAAAAATACCAACAAATAATGTAGGGAAAAGGAAGCGGCCTCAAACATTTATTTGGGCTCTCAAAAGTGGCTGGACCCTTTCATTAAGGGGCATTTTACCTCTCCTTCTAATTAATGTTTTACTTCTGCACTCTCCTCCTCTCACAGTTCTTGAGAGTTTACTCTTGTAAGCAATTTTTGTCTTTTTCTCGAAAAGTCTCTAGAAGCAAGTGGGATTTATCTCCCAAGATATTCATACGAAGGTTGATAGTGCTGTTAGAGGTCATCAGCCTTATTTTTTCTATTTTTGTATGCTACAGATTCTAGTTAACCATAAAGCGATTAATACAAATCTGACCATTCTTGTCTAAACAAATAATGATCCCACCAAGATTGCAGGGGAGACTGATCAATTTGAAGCATAGGATAGTGGAATACCCAACAAAATAGTAATGGGAAGTAAAATACAACCCAACAAAGAGATCAATGTAACAACTAATGTAAAATACTAATTATAGTCAGTGCAATTCTTAGAAATGATGAGGATTGCAGATGTTTCACACCACAACCTACCAATCGACCAATTTTATATCATTTCAATACAAGTATAGCCATAGAGAGCTCATGATTTCTATAAGCTTAATAAATTAAATTCCATAAAAATGAAAAAGTGAAACCCTTTCGTGGATGGACTTCTGTACCTTCCGATCAAAACAAACATCATTGATGTTTGAACTCAAATGAACATAGAAAAATTCCTCTTACTTTCCAATAACACCATATGATCACGTGCATAACTTGGATTAGGACATTCACAAGATGCATTGAATTTCCTCCACTTCCTCTACATTTTTTCAGTGAAATCAAGGGAATTAAAAGCATTTAGTTTCCTTTTCTTGGGTTATATCTACTTTTTTACCTTTACATGAGAGGGGAAAACATCCATTGTTAAGTTTCAAGCATGTAATAGTTATTAAGATACACATATGGTGAGACTTAAATGATACCGTTTCATGGTAGCGATGAAACATAGGGTATGTAAATAAGGATTTAGATCTTCACCTATGTTCATGTCAGTTCTAATACAATATTAAGACAGATTGTTTGCATATAAAAATTGATATTACAATTATGAATGTGACAAATATAACTCAATCTAACAACTATTCCTAACTAACAATGTGAAAATGTTAAAGAAGAATACAAAAATTTCAAATAAATAATTAGTTAAGAAATATTGATCTAACTTTTCTTAGTTCTAGTGAGCCAATAAAGATTGATCTCACTTTTCTAGGTTGTTGTGGAGCAACGTTTTATTGAATATTAATAACCACCTAAACCCCAACCTAAAACATTATTAAAAAAAAAATACTTTATAAGTTCAGTGTTTTGGTGGTATATATCCAACCTGTGATTTGGAGGTTATTCCTTAGCAGAAGTTAGGACTAAAATGAATCCATCCCATGATTTGGAGGTATGAATCTATCCCATGATTTGGAGGTTATTACTTAGCAAAAACTAGGACTAATATCAATCCAACACATGATTTGGAGGTATGAATTGACCCCATGATTTGGAGGTATGAATCCATCCCATGATTTGGAGGTTATCCCTCAGCTCACCCAAATAAAATAACCCATAATATTTATATTGCTATGTTAAATTAAAAACACCCCTTTACCCCTTAATATGAGGCAATCCTTCGTGGAAAAAATAAAATGGTCCAAGATGGTTGTGTAAAGAGCACTAGAGGGGCTATGATTCCACTACAGGGAAAGAGGAAATGGGGCCTATGGGAAACTAAATCATGTGTTTCCAAGTTTCAACCTTAGAAATCATCCAAATTCTTCCATATGATTTAAATGAGCCAACTACTTCATCTTGACCATTAAACCCAATCATTGAATGCATGTGTAAGGTTGGTGGGAAAAAGTCAATTCATGTTGTTATTGACACATGGGAGTTGTGATAGTTATGCCAACTATCATGAGTCCTTTTATTTTGTGGTTATAAGCTATGTTAGTTGTATTTTCAATGATAATCTTATATCCCTTGGATTCCATCATTCTCTTATGCATACTTCTACACTACATACAACTTCATATGGTTGTTCATGACCACTACCAGACTCAAATTTAGAGAGGAATCTACAGATTTGAAAGGAAAATGGATGGTTGTAAATGAGCATAGAGGTTGAGAAATCAACCTCTACCCATTGGCTTCTTCTACTTTTGGATGCTTGAGAAGCCATGAATTAATGTTGTGGGAGGTTCTCCAATAGCATACACCAAGTTGGACTCTTACTACACACAATAGTAAGCACTGTAAGGGTTGGATTACTGAAGGGAATTGTTGCTCGATGAAGGGAAATGCATTCCTTGTGTTTGTGGGGAATTTGGAAGGAGTTCCACAGCTGTGATGGCTTAGTGAGATCCTTGTAGAGCTCTGGAAGAGATTTTTGCTAAGCATAGAGAGCATAATAGGTTGTGGGATGACAGAGATAATCATGTTGGTGTTTCCTTTTCCCTGGTGGTCTCATATCCAAGCTTGGGGGTGGAATCTCAGCAAAAAGTGTATATGTTGGACAAAGTTCCTACAATTGGGTGGAAAATTGCTCTTACATAGCCAATTGCTTGGATCATCTTTTTTTAAGATGATTATTCTCTTTTATTTGATTATGCAATGTTTTTAATTGATGTATGTGATGATTATGTTGGTATGTGCATGTTAGATGTGCATGCACAGAGTTTATTTCTGCTATGTATTTGTAATTATGCATATGTACACAAATTTTAAATGTTATGAAATTCTTAATATATTTATGAGGAAAATTTAGAAGCTCATATTTAGTTCATGTTCCCCTCCCATTGGTCAAATTCAATGAAGGGGGTGTTACAACTATAGAGAAATCTCACAAAAACTATACAAGTATAGAGAGATCTCACAAAAACTATGTATAATTCCTCTTTTCCTCCAAAAACTAGTGACAAATGATTACATAAAACTATAAAGTCCTAAAATACCTTCAATTGAACTTCTAATACCAAAGTACCAATCAAAAGTTCCTTATAAAAAAGAAAACCCTCCAAAACTAAAAGAACCTCCTTAGATAAAGCATCAACAACACTAAATTCCCTATAAATATGAGCAAAGTACATATCTCAAAAAAAATCATGTAAAATCCTCACCTTTTGATTCCACCAGTTGAGAGCTAATCCTTCTAATTTGTACTTTTTTGAAGCCTAGTCTACAATAACTTTGGAATCACCAAAAACTTTAAGACTGCTTATCTTATGCATATTTGCAAACAAAAGGAGACCGAAAAGACCAAGTAATTTTCATCTTGAATTTTTCCCTAGTCCTTCACCCAACATTAATTCATAAACATGTGAGTTATCCAACTTTAGAACCAATCCTACACCACACATACTGTTATGCCTCTGGTATGTTCCATCAAAATAACCAACATGACCCTGCCAACCATTCAAAGGAGGTAAAATATTCTAAATAGATCAAACTTAAACATTGTTATAATTCTCCTTGTATGCCCCAAAAACCTTTCTACTAACCCAATTTACACCTACATGATTATTTTCAAACATCATCAAATTCTTGTGACGCCAAATTCCCCAAGTAATCTACTATGGAAGCTATTTATTATTAGAAGTTGAAACATCTTCAATCCACTTGGAAAGACTGACATCAAAATTCATAGAAACCCAAGAAAAAATAATCTTCAACACAATTTTCACTTCCCTCCAAAACTGTGATGTACCCAAATTGGAATCTATGCACGCCAAATCAAAAGGATAAGGAAGACACCAATATAAGGATGAAAAATAAAGGATGCACTAGCTCAAGAATCCTTTGCACAACGTACTGGAACCATTTATGTTTCAAAATCACCTACTGCTGAAGTCTACTCCAAAATTCTTGGATACACCAACATATGAAAACTAGATCCTTTCAACTAGCTCAAAGAGAATGACACTAAAATATGACTTTCGGGCAGGTAGGAGGATTTGGAAATCAGGGAAGCACTCTGGAACATGTCTCTAGATTCTTTTATGCAATTTTATATAGTAAGGATGTCTACAAAAAACTATAGAGGTCGATTTGGCCAATTAGGTCTCTGAAAGTGAGATTTCCCAATTCAGTACTACATTGGTTCCTTGTTTTCAACATGATTTGGGGCCTAAACCAATTTTATGTCTAGTTTATGGATCTAGTCTTATTTTTTCTATTGGATGAGCAGAAGCCATTTTTTCAACCGAAATGCCAAAGCTAGTTAGAATTGAGCAAATTTGAGCATAGGTACATTAAAGCATGAAAGAGAAAGGAAATTTTGGAGAACAAAGATGGTATTTCATTATTGTTGATCCTAGATTTGTTATCATTTTTGGCAGATAAATTATTCATTTAAATATATATTTTATCATCTTTTGTATGTTTTATGTCATGCAGATTATTATTCAACTTCAGGTATGAGTGTTTTTAAGGTTTATATAAAATTATTTTATTATTATCATTTTTTATGGTTTTATTAATTAAAAATAACATTATTAAAGCATGTTTGATGTATTAATTCATTTGTGTAATTTTTTATGGGTTTTATAATCTTTTTGGGCCAAGTTAATATGCAAAATGCATTCAGCCTTCCTTTCGTACAGCGTATCCAGGTCGTCATTCATCCCGTTGCGTGAAAATCATTGGTGGTTTGCTAGTTGTTGAGATGTGTTGTTGTACACTCCAGCCCTAAAGCACATGAGCAAATAGACACTCCATTTTCCCTAGATCAATGCATAGTGTATCCATCTCATGGCCCAACCTTCCCTTCAGCACTCTGTCCAAATCGCCTATCAGACTGCACATTGCTGAGAATTAATTTCGGGCATTTAAAACATGAACCAGTTACCAACCAACTGTTATCCATGCATATGGGTGATGAAGCCATGTTCTATATTGTTCTCCATCCTACATTCTCCTTTACTTACCACCATGTCAACCATCCATGCGCTAGACTATTGCATTCAACCCACGTTCTAGAATATGCACTACTACGCTCTCCTCTATTCGCCATTAGTCACCTACTACGATAAGGAATTATCTTGTTCGCCACCTCTAAAGATTGTTCATGCTGAAGAGAAGCCCGTGCACCACATCTAAAGACTGTTCGCGCTGAAGAAGGAGGATTCCTGCGCGTTGGCTTGTAAACAATTAAATGCTTTAAAGATCGGCTAAATTTAGAGAGCATTCGACCTCTAAAGGGTCGACTTTCTCATCCCTGTAAAATGTTATATAAAGCAGGCTCCATGTGAGAGCTCAGTTAGCTAGAAGAAGTCAGTCAGTTAGCAGATTTAGGACAAGAATTCATGTTGTAATTTGTCCTTAAACACTGTATTTTTGTTCCATTATTTGAATAAAGAGTTGTATGTGTTGCTGTTGAAGATTGCGCTTGAGTAAAAGTTAGCCAAGCACCACCCCTGATTGCTGAGAGGGCCCCTCATCAACCAGAGGTTTCTTTCTCTTCTTGTTTCTTTCTTTTCTTATTTTATGTTGTAGTTAGTTTAATTCACAGTTTGTTTTATTATTTCTACAATGCAAGTTTATTTCTGAATTAGATAACTAGATTGCGCACATAGTTTGCTTTCACTTCTGAATTAGATAGTTTGTTTTTATTTCAATTCATTTCCTGTTTAGTCTATTTACAAGTTAAATAAAATAGGTTGCTTTTGAATTCAGCTCTGTTTGTTTTATTTCTATTCTGAATTATCAGTTTATGTAATTTACATTCTAGTTTATTAATATGCCATAGTTTCTTTTATGTTTTTGTTTATGAATTTGTTTGAATCTATTTCATTGTTAAGTTTGCTTAATAATTAGGTTTAATTATTGCGTTTATGCATTAGGTTTGCATCTGCATGAATTCAGCTGAAGATTAGCTCATTTAGGTTAGTTTTCATTTATCTTAACTGTGCAGACTATCATTCAGACAGCCTGTTCAGTCTGTTATTCAGCCCCCTTTTCAGACCCACACTTCAATCTGTCATTCAGCCCTTAGTTCTGTTTTTTATGTTTTTATGTATTTTAAGATTGTTTTTAATTCTGTTTTGTTGATATCTGAATTATGTTTTGACTGTGATGTTTAGATATTAGTTTTATTTAACATTTAAATTAAAACCTAATTGTTTTAGATTATTTGTTGAAGTTTTATTATTTTTCCTTATTTTTCTTTTTTCCTTGAATGTGTGTTATTGCTGATTTTGTTTTATTGTTGTATTATTTTGTATTTATGTTTCTAGATTGATTTATTTGGTTGTATGTGAGATTTAGTGTTTCCCTTAGTATGTTTTTAGGTTTTCTTTTTATGTTGTGTTATTATTAAAAGAACATGTAGGACAAAACCTAAAATAATTTCTTTTATTAAGTTTTCTAGTTGCTTATAAGTTAATTTTTTCTTGTACCCTAGTTCCCCATTTGGATAGTTAATTGTTGACTATATTTCAGTTTAAAGTTTATTTTCAATTATTATTTTTTATTAGTCTACCTCAGTTTAATTACTTTAATAAGTAAATTTTTAGGAGTTTGACTTGGTTTTTCATTTTGAAAGATCTTTTGATCTTTTGTTCGTTAAAATATTTACACGACACCCTCTACCTTCACATATATTTTGTGTCAACTCAAAGCTTACCAACCCCGATTGATAATTAAAGAATAGGTGGATTAATTTAGACATTATAACACCCAACACTTTTGGTGTCATTGTCGGGGAGTTGTTTTATAAGGTAGAGTAGAATTCTTTATGAAGTTTAGTACTAGGTTGGTAGCGAGGGATCGGTTAGACGAGAGGTAAGAACCTGTGCATCTGTTATAACAGACACCCCCAAATCCAGCAACAATAGGTTTTATTTAGTTTAAAATGTCTTTCATGAGTAGAATTAGAGATCCTCGGGGTAGATTTGTCAAGACCAAAAAAGTTATTGAAGTCTCTACTAACTACCGTAGGGGATGTAATTCTCCAACTACTAACTCACTAGAAAGGTATCGAAAGATGCCTATAGGAAGTAGTTCTACCATGAAAACTAAACAAATTCCCTTAGAAGATCTTACTGGAGAAGCCATAAAAGGAGAAGCAACCTTGGAAAAATATCCTACGGACCCTGTTCTTGAGGAAGTTCAAGAGGATCAGCCATTAGAAACCCCTAGCCCTCCATTAGTTTCAAATCCAATTAACACATCTTTTTCACTAGTAGGAGATCCGAATTTTGTTGACTTTGTTGATCCTGCTCAAGTAAAATCTCTCTTTTGAACCTCAATAGATCCAGTTATTTCGCAAATTGAAACTTCTATAGTAGAACCTACTTTCCCTCTAGGATTCAATAAAAATACGGTTGATCAAAGGAATATCTCTCCTGAGAAAGAAAGTTGGGATGCCCCATTATCACCTCGAAAGGAGTCTTATAGGTATATCTACATTAAGAATCCAGCATATATGGAAAGACAGGGAGAAAATGAAGATCATGATGAAGTTAGAAATGAAGAAGGAGAAGGGGAAAATCAAACTGAGGCTACCTTTGGTTTCCCTATCTTAGATACAATGCAGGAGGTAACCATGAAAAACATCCCTCCTTCCTCCTTACCTACTTTCTATGGAAAAAGTAATGAGGACCCGGACACATTTTTGTTCGAGTTCGATATCCTTTGTAGGAGTTACAATTATCTACAAGATGCTCATAAACTAAAACTCTTTCCCACTACACTCAAGGAATCTGCCTTGATATGGTTCATAGGATTAGGAGAATCCACTATTAGGACTTGGGATGATATGAAAACTTCCTTTTTTCGAAAATATCAAGAATACTGCAAAACTAAAGAATCTCGAAATAATATATTCAAGATACAACAACTTGAAGACGAGAGCTTGGAGGATTATCTAGAGAGGTTCATTTATACATTACATAAGTCTAAATATAACAACCTCCGAGAAGATGAAGTACGTACACTTTTCCTTAAGGGAATCTCTAAGGACTTATTAGAAAGTCTTAATCTCATGGAAGCTGGCAATATTTCCCACAAAAATTTTGCACAGATCGGTGAGATGTGTAAAAACTATTCTAGGAGTAGGGGGGAAGTTACGAAAAAAATTTGAGAATATTTTAGTAGAAATAGAAGAGGAAATGTTCCTAGTTCAAGAGGAATTACAAGAGTAGAGATAGGAAACCTGTTGGAGAATTTTAAGACTGATATCTTAGGAGCAATGGGTTCCCAACTAGATTCTTTACAAGCTATGAAGAGGCAGGATGAAGAACGAGAAGCAATGAGTATTTTATATCCAAGATGTAGAACTAAACATCCCCAAAGGGAATGTCCATTAAACAACATCTATGTATGTCACATCTGTACAGAAGAGCACCCAATAGATAACTGCCCATCCTTTCCTAGGTTGCAAGCCATCTATAAGAGTGGATATGCTAAAACACCTAGGAGGCCTCTTTGGCAACCTAGAGAACAATAAGCATATCTGAGCTTTCCACCACAACCTCCACTCTATTATCCTCTGTATCAACCACCTCAACAATGGAACAATTCTAGCTGGCAGAATTGGCCACCTCAGTATTCTCCTCCTCAATTTCCACAACAGCAATATTGGTGATGAGGATAGAGAGGATAGCCATATCCTTATCCACCACCTGTTCCTGCACCTAATCATCCTTATCGTCATAATCAAACAAATATCTAGCAAATATCATCTGGATTTGCACCTCTAGTTCCTTTTATCACACAGCAACCTCATCACTTTCAGAATGCAAATCCTCCTCGACCGGCATTATTACCTGCACAAATGATACCTAACCCTAATAATAAACCAACTCAAGCTCTTAACAGCATTAAATTGCATACTCTTCCATTGTACCTTATTTCAACTATACCTGTACATGAAATTCGGTTACGATCAAAAAGAGTTGTGAATAAAAAGCCGAAGTCATCAGTCATCATTCAGGAACCAAATGAAGAAGAACAAGATTCAAGTGAGCCCATGAATGATGCTATTTTGGAGGGTGTGAAAATTCCAAAGGTTCCAATACACACCCATCCTCCGCAAGAAATTATTTAGGAGCAAATAATTCCTCTGTTTCCAGAAAGACTAGTAATAGAAAAACCTGCAGTTCATCAAGAATATAATATTTTGAATGAATTAAAGAACATCTGTATTAAAATACATCTATTACAAACTATCAAAGATATACCAATCTATAGCAAGGTAATTAAGGAGCTATGTATTAAACATCTAGGAAGGAAGCAAATGGACCCTCTTACAATTCATGTTATAGGAGAAATGTATGACAGGTCAGTCCCGGATTGCAAAACATACAAATCCAGGTGCCCCAGTAGTGACTATAATTATAAACACCACCGCCATAGAGAATACATTAATTGATTTAGGATACGCCATTAACATGATGACAACCACGGTTTTAGAAGTTTTACAGTTAGGACAATTTATCCGACCTACTCCTTCCATCCTAGCACTAGCAAACCATACTATGGTAAAACCTGTTGGATTCTTGGATGACATCATTGTATTAGTAGCCTCATGGGAATACCCTGTCAACTTTATGGCCATAGAATCAAAGGATCCTTTTAAAGTACATCCTATTATTTTGGGAAGACCATGGTTAGCTACCGCAAATGCTTTTATAGTATGTAGGGATGGAGAGATGACTATTTCCAATGGGTTGTCTACACAAAGACTTATTTTATACCCCCCAACACAACCAATAACTAAAAATTCCTGGTGGTTAAACTGTTCTTTTGGGGGTGAATATTTTGATGATCTCTCCCTTCCTAGTGATTTCTCTTGGGCACTTCAGGAGCAGACCACTGAGAATGTATTAAATCAATTTCACTCTTCAATAACTTGTACAGATTTCCCTCAGTCTTTTGACCAACTCGATCAGATTTTTGGAGATAAGTTTCAAGAGAATATGGCTCTCACAATGTTTACAGAAACACCTTGTGTCTTCACAATTGAAGAGCATATAGGACCATATACCATACCTTTTGAGGCTGGCCCTGAAAAAAATTTACATATAAATGCCGGATTGAGTGAAAACCAACAAGCACATCTGCTTAAAGTCCTTAAGAAACAAGCTGGAGCATTTGCGTGGGAATACACCAATATGAAGGGTATACACCCTGATACCTATATTCACCATATTTATATGGATCCAAGCATGTTATATGTAATGCAGCCACAGAGGAGGATGAATCCTTCTCTAAAGGATATAGTAAAACAAGAATTACAAAACCCCTCACTACTGGTTTCATCTATCCTATTTCCGATAGTAAATGGGTATCTCCCTTAGTAGTAGTCCCGAAGAAAGTTACAAGAAAATGGCGTATTTGTGTTGATTTTAGAGAATTGAATAAAGCTACACTTAAAGATTACTTTCCCTTACCTTTTATTGATCAAGTATTAGACACTCTGTCAAGTAACTGTATTTTTCCTTTCTTAACGGGTATAGTGGTTACAATCAGATTTTAATAGCACGAAAAGATCAAGATAAGACCACTTTTACATGCACTTGGGGAACATATGCTTATTGAGTTTTTCCATTTGGCTTATGTAATTCACCTGATACTTTCCAACAAGCAGTCTTAGGTCACACCAGAAGATCAAGATAAGACCACTTTTACATGCCCTTGGGGAACATACGCTTATTGAGTTTTTCCATTTGGCTTATGTAATTCACCTGATATTTTCCAATGAGCAGTCTTAGGAATATTTTCTGATCTTATACATGACTGTGTGGAGGTATACATGGATGACTTTACGGCCTATGGTAATACTTTTCAAGAATCCCTTGACAACCTCGAGAAGGTCTTGATCCGATGCCAAGAAACGAATTTATCCCTCAGCCACGAGAAATGTAGAATGTTACTAACAGAAGGTATAGTTTTTCAACACCATGTTTCCTCCTAAGGAATTAAGGTAGATCCTGCTAAGATCGAAGTAATTGTTATCTTTCCTTCTCCCAAAAATCAGAAATAGGTACGAAGCTTCCTTGGTCATGAAGGCTATTACCGCCGCTTTATTGAAAATTTTACTAAAATAGATACACCAATGTTTAAGTTGATTACAAAATACTTAGGGGTCTCGATTGGTCCCTTCCATTTCACATATCTACCGATGCCTCTGATACGGCCATAGGAGGAGTCCTCGGATAAAAATAAGGACAAGCACCTTATGCCATCTATTTTATTAGCAAATATTTGACTCCTGCTGAAATAAATTATACTGTTACTGAAAAATAATTTTTGGTAGTAGTTTATTCTATTAATATATTTCGTCATTATATCACAAGTTATGAAGTTTTTTTTCATATTGATCACTCCTCCATTAGATTTCTAATTAATAGACCAATTACCAATGGTAAAGTGACCTGGTGGCTTCTTTTATTGCAAGAATTTAACATTACCGTCATTGACCGACCTGGTAAAGAAAATCTCGTAGCAGATTTCCTTTCCCGTATTCAATATGAAGATGGTACTAAACCAGTTGACGACACTTTTCCTGATGAACATATATTTGTTGTATCTGTTAAAACTCCTTGGTTCGTAGATATTGCCAATTATTTAGCAACTGGGAAAAATACCAAACCATTTTCCTCCACATGAGAAGCGTCGTATTATAGTTCAGAGTTCTAATTATTCTTTGGTTGATAACGATATCTTCCGCACTGGTCCCAATCTTATTATTCGACGATGTGTGCGGGAGGATGAAATGACAGACATCCTCCATGCATGCCACGATGGACCATGTGGAGGACATGTTTCTGATAAGAGGACAACATATAAAGTCTTACATTATGGTTATTATTGGCCAAGCATTTTTAAGGATGTTGCCAAATATGTTAAAGGATGTGATAGTTTCCAAAGAATGGGTAGACCGACGTCATCTAATCAAATGCCTTTATAGCCCCAAGTTATGACTGAACCTTTTGAGAAATGGGCTCTTGACTTTGTAGGACTAATTTCTCCCATGTCTCATAAAAAAAAATAACTTAGTTTGTACAGATTATGTCACCAAATGGGCAGAAGCTAAAGCTTTATTTAGAGCCACAGAGAAATCGGTGGTAGAATTCATATATGAAGAAATATTCACCCGGTTTGTTGTACCTAGAGAAATTGTTACAGACCAAGGTACTCATTTTACTTATAAATTAATGAAATAACTTACTACGAAATATGGTATTCAACATTGCAAATCTTCGCCTTATCACCCTCAGGCTAATGGTCAGGTAGAATCAACTAATAAAGTATTAGAAGACATTTTAACTAAGATCATTCACTTACATCATAAGGATTGGGCATATAGACTTCCTGAGGCTTTATGGGCCTATAAGATAACATGGAGAAACACTACCAGACATACCCCCTTTGAGTTAGTGTATGGAAAACAAGTCCTTTTACCTATTGAGTTTCAAGTTAAAAATTTTCGTATGGCAGCACAATTAGGCATGAATCTGGATGAAGCACAGAAACAACGAATATTACAAATTAATGAGTTAGACGAAATTATACAAGATGCACTCCAAAGGACAATTATAATACAGAATTAACGAAAAACATGGCATGATAAATTTATTAAGCAAAAGCAGTTTAATACTGA
The DNA here is from genome assembly GCA_001517045.1 of Pseudotsuga menziesii. Lineage (NCBI taxonomy): Eukaryota > Viridiplantae > Streptophyta > Pinopsida > Pinales > Pinaceae > Pseudotsuga > Pseudotsuga menziesii. The sequence goes on along the minus strand of LPNX010617991.1, from coordinate 76,488 downwards.
AGATTGGTCACTACTGTTCGATTCATAGTTTAAAAGTTTTAAAGAAAAATTAACCACCCGTTGGATGGGTCTATACGAAGTAGTTACAACTTTTGACAATGGATCAGTAAAAATTAAAACAATTGATGGCTCAAAAATTTTCTTTGTAGTAAATGGAGAAAGACTTAGGCTCTATCAACAACCGACATCTAAACAATATTTTATACAAAAATTTTTGAAGAAAAATGAAATGGAATTAGTTGAAGGGGAAACTATTCCTCCTCCTGATCCTTGAAATATTTTGGGTTATTATCACTTGTATATATGTAAATATATGCTTGTTTCTTTGAATAAATAAGAGTTGTTTCTAATAGGTTGTTTACACGAGACTCTTTTTATTTTATGTGTTTATGAATAAATTGAATCATCTAACAAGTGATTTTGCAATTGATTTCAAGTATTCTATCTCTATAAGCATCATATGGGGAATTACTTGGAAAAGGGGAGTATGTTAAAAATTCATCAGGTATTTAACTTTTTTGGGGGTACTATTGAAATTTTTATCTTATAGTGAAAATTAAAAATTTACAATCTTTTGCATATCATACTTAACCAACTCTACTATGATTCATCTAGGTGTTGGTATTTTGATTCAAATATGTATATTTCTTATTTACTCTTGCTCGATAGACCTACTTTTGTTATCATATTTTTCACATTCTCACCACTGGATTATTAGTCCATCTTATGCTTGTTATCAAAACTTGTCTCCTGGGTATTTTGGTAATAACTCGGGAGTAGGTGGAATTTTTGTCTGTGGGGAGCATTACTTTTTAAAGAAGAAGGACTGTTAGGTTAAAGAACAACTTTCAGTTATTCTCTTTTGACATGATTCATGGTGATGCCATTATAAAATTATTTATTTAGAACAAAAAAATTTGAATTATGTGTTTAGCAGGATATAACATGCTCTAGTACCAATCGGCTTCCATATTTTTAATATCATTATACAAGGCAAACCCATCGGGGTACAGAATAGGCCTGCTGGTTGCAAGTCAATGCTAAATAAAAACCTTACAATAGGAAGCTCGATAAATGCAAGTAAACCCGTCGGGGTACTGAACAGGCTCACTGGCAGCGAGACTATACTTGCATGGTACCAAGATAAACCCGTCAGGGTACTAAACATGCTCGCTAACAGTGGGGCAATATCTGGTAAATGAGATCTAGTTAATACACCACTATACACATAGTTCGTAAAATAGTGATAATATAAAGAAAAAATTTCAACAAGATATGTCATGGCCAATTATTTTGTCGTTTGAGAATGGCTCTAAGTTGCATTTTCCCTAGCCATCTAAATTATACATATATCTAAGATGTCATTATCTTAGAAATGGGACCCATGGCTATAAATCTCACACACTCCGGGGTACACTTAAAGTATTTTATGATGACAGGATATCTTTCAAATGAAGCATGGATGGCTAGTTTTTCCTATGGTAATTCTTTTGATTATATTATTTTCATTCGCATGATATTTCTATGCACTGTTATATTTTTCTTGAATATACATCTCTGAATCATTTCCATTTACTAGTTAGATAGTTTTTCTTCTTTTATTTACCAAATACTAAACAGCATGCTAGAACTCTTTAATTTCTATTTTTCTAGAACAATCAGATTCTTCTCTCTGTATGGCTTGAGGACACGCCATGTCTTTGGCTTGTGGGAGGAAAGCTTAGGAAAATTAGATTGTTTTATTTTTATTATTTATGATAAATCTATTTTCCTCTAACAAATGATAAGTATTTTCAGGAATGTAAACAATGGAATTTGGTTATTACCTGAAGCATATTTTTGTAGAAAAATTCAATATGGTCTTAACATATGGACGATCAGATGAAGGTCCAAATGAAATATCAAATAGTGACCTGAGTAAAAATGGTGACTAAAATTTGCTAACCAAATTTTGTTTTTAAGCAAAAAGTTTTTACTTCCATATCATTTTATTATTAATAATCCTATCCTTTTATCCAATTAATTATGCATGAAAATGATTAATCTTCTTGTTATTCAAGATGCGATTTATGTTTTTGTTCAACTTGTCCAAAGTTTTACTTTGGACATGGTCGAATTAATTTCAAAACCTTATAGATGATAAAATTATTTTAAACCTGAAAATTGTTTAATTAAGAATGTTGAAAAACTCAATAAAGTCATTTTCTTATTTTAATATAAATGCTTGACATGAAAGACATGTTATTTTTAAGCTACAATTTAATAGAGTTAAGCTTAAATTACCTTCTTCATCTGCCGAGTTGAAGGCAGTTGTTAGCTCACCTTCTTCCTAAATTGTTTTTCTTTCTTTTTGCTCAATGGGACATGGCATTTCTCCGGTTTGGGGGAATGTTGATCCTAAATTTGTTATCATTTTTGGCAGATAAATTATTTATTTAAATACATATTTTATCATCTTTTGTATGTTTTATGTCACGCAAATTATTATTCAACTTTAGGTACGAGTGTTTTTAAGGTTTATATAAAATTATTTTATTATTATCATTTTTTATGGTTTTATTAATTAAAAATAGCATTATTAAAGCATATTTGATGTATTAATTAGTTTGCATAATTGTTTACAGGTTTTATAAACTTTTTGGGCCAAGTTAATATGCAAAACACATTAAGACTGCTTTTTGCACATCGTATCCAGCTCGCCATTCAGCTTGTTACATGAAAATCACTGGTGGTTTGCCAGATGTTGAGATGTGTTATTGTACACTCCAGTCCTGAAGCACGCTAGCAGATAGACACTCCATTCTCCATAGATCAATGCACAGGGTATCCATCTCATGGCCCAACCTTCCATTCAGCACTCTGTCTAGATCGCCTATCAGACTGTGCACTATTGAGAATTAATTTTAGGAATTTAAAACATGAACCAACTGCCAACGAACCGTTATCCACGCATCTAGGTGATGAAGCCATGTTCTATATTGTTCTCTAGCCTACATTCTCCTTTACTCGCCACCATGTCAACCATCCATGCGTTGGACTATTGAATTCAACAAACGCTCTAGAAGATGCGCTACTACGCTCTCCTCTATTCACCATTAGTCACCTGCTGCGATAAGAAAGGATCCTGTTCACCACCTTTGAAGATCGTTCATGCTGAAGAGAATCCCATGCACCACATTTGAAGACTATTGCGCTGAAGAAGGAGGATGCTTGCGCATTGGCTTGTAAACAATTAAACGCTTTAAAGATCGGCTAAATTTAGAGAGCAGACGACTTCTAAATGGTCGACTTGCTCATCCTTGTAAAACATTATATAAAGCAGCCTCTATGTGAGAGCTCGGTTAGCTAGAAGAAGTCAGCCAGTTAGTAGAGTTAGGAGAAGAATTTCTATTATAATTTTTCCTTGAACACTGTATTTCTATTATGTTATTTGAATAAAGAGTTGTATGTGTTGCTGTTGAAGATTGTGTTTGATTAAAAGTTAGCTAGGCACCACTCCTGATTGCTGAGAGGGCCCCTTATCAACCAGAGGTTTCTTTCTCTTCTTGTTTCTTTCTTTTCTTATTTTCTATTGTAGTTAGTTTAATTCACAGTTTGTTTTATTATTTCTATAATGCAAGTTTATTTATGAATTAGATAACTAGATTACGTGCATAGTTTGCTTTCACTTCTGAATTAGATAGTTTGTTTTTATTTCATTTCATTTCCTGTTTAGTCTATTTACAAGTTAAATAAAATAGGTTTCTTTTGAATTCAGCTATGTTTGTTTTATTTCTATTCTGAATTATCAGTTTATGCAATTTACATTCTAGTTTATTAATATGCCATGGTTTCTTTTATGTTTCTATTTATGAATTTGATTGAATCTATTTCAATGTTAAGTTTGCTTAATAATTAGGTTTAATTATTGCTTTTATTCATTAGGTTTGCATCTGCAGCAATTCAGTTGAAGATTAGCTCATTTAGGTTAGTTTTCATTTATCTTAACTGTGCATACTATCAATTGGACAGCCTGTTCAGTTTGTTATTCAACCCCCTTTTCAGACCCACAGTTCAGTTTGTCATTCATCCCTTAGTTTTGTTTTTGATGTTTTTATGTATTTTAAGATTGTTTTTAATTCGATTTTGTTGGTATCTAAATTATGTTTTGACTGTGATGTTTAGATATTAGCTTTATTTAACATTTAAATTAAAACCTAATTGTTTTAGGTTATTTGTTGAAGTTTTATTATTTTTCCTTGTTTTTTTTTTTTGCCTTGAATGTGTGTTATTGCTGATTTTGTTTTATTGTTGTATTATTTTGTATTTATGTTTCTAGATTTATTTATTTGGTTGTATGTAAGATTTATTGTTTCCCTTAGTATGTTTTTAGGTTGTCTTTTTATGTCGTGTTATTATTAAAAGAACTTGTAGGAAAAAACCTAAAAATATTTATTTTATTAAGTTTTCTACTTGCTTCTTTTATTAAGTTTTCTAGTTGCTTATAAGTTAAGTTTTTATTGTACCCTAGTTCCCCATTTGGATAGTTAATTGTTGACTATATTTCAATTTAAATTTTATTTTCAATTATTTAGTTTATTATTCTACCTCAGTTTACTTACTTTAATAAGTACATTTTTAGGAGTTTGACTCGGTTTTTCATTTTGAAAGATCTTTAGGTATTTTGTTTGTTAAAATATTTACACGACACCCTCTACCTTCGCATATATTTTGTGTCAACTCAAAGCTTACCAACCCCGGTTGATAATTAAAGAATAGGTGGATTAATTTAGACATTATAACACCCAACAATTATAAAAAATATGTAGAGATTAAATTTATATCAGATATGGCATTCTATAGCTTATGGAGACCATGGGATCTTCTACAACACAAAATTTAGTAATTCTAGGGAACATAGAGACACATAAGCTTAATAAGAGACAGAGATGCATAATTACAGCTTCTTTATTCATCAAAATATCATATAGGACCATATACAACAGATGTGGCCACCCAATATTAGCTCCAACAACATACACATGTAGTGGAGAGAGAAAGAGTGAGAAAAGAAAATATAATATGGCTTTGTAACCCCACAATGGACCAAAATTTGAAGCTCTGAATCCAAATACACCTACAATAAAACAATGGGAGTGCAAAACCTTAGCACCATGAACACATGATTATGTATATACCAGATGTATGAAATGCATAAGGTCACGCTAATATCGTGGTATGACCACCAACAGCAAAGGGTGTGATCATACAATCTCCAACATCAGTATTGGAGAAAAACATAGGTGGAATCTAATTGAAGCACAATGAAAGGAACTCAATTCTCCTCTCCACTTCACACATTCCTTGGTTACTTAGATGCAGAAGGGGGCCATCACCCAATTGTTGTCAAGGGGAGCATCACCCAAGGTAGCACTAAGCTTCCCATCCAAATAAACAATACACAAATGCATGCCTTTTCTATTCACCTTTGCCTCATTTTATACTTGATAAGTCTCCAATACCATGGATAAATACCATGGGCCAATGAAAACCATGTTCCATTATCACCTTTTTCCAATACCATAGAAAAATACTATAGAACACCCAAAACCATGCAATGGGTAATTAATTAGCCAATTAATTACACAATAATTAATTAGCCAATTTTCTCCAATTGGATGTAACAATTATTTTGGATAATTTCTCCATTACTCCATAATAATATTTTCCTTGGCCAATAATTATAATTTTTGAGCTTTAATAATATCACTGGCTAATTCTCCAATTTAATCCCAATTAAATTATTTTCTCCTCCATACATTAAAATTGGGACTTTTGGTGGTCACATTAACCATTGAAATTGCTTAGGAAATATTATTTAGGCTCCAACTACTTTCAGTTAATCCTTAGGAGCCATACTTAGGAATTTTCCCCTTATTTGTAATCATTACTAATTTTTCTAAGGTGACTTAGGAAATTTTTAAACCATAAAAAATATGGGGACATGAGAAGAACTTACTTTGAAAAAGGACAATTAACAAAGAAAAAATTAATAGTTTCTTCTTTAGAATAACAAAGAAAACACACATCGGGTCCACACCCTCAAATTTTTAGATAATTATCCCACGCCAACACCATAATTTCTAACACGAACGACATAAAACATTTAACTTTCAACTTGCGATTCCATTCGCATATAAATGAATATCACCACTTGTAATCTCCATCCAACTAAAAATAAAAGATGGACTCATATGCCAGCTTGGTTATAACCTTCCCTGTAGAATCTTTCCATGTCCACTCTAAAACGTCTTCTATTAGAATTTGAATGCCATTTAGATATTCAAGCAGATAGTTCTTAATAATAATTGCAGTAAAAGGAGTATGAAGATACAAACTGAACAAAACAAACCATACAGTAAATGGATGAGTATTGCTCGGGAATTTACAGTATCATTCACATTAATTAAATATGGTGTTATAATAGTTTATATAGGAAAAGAATTCGAATGCATTAGGGAGATATTCAAATCTATCCACTGGATGTGACTATATCTTACTGACCATCTAACTCATGGTGTCTCAATCAATATCGAAGTCCAACAGATCAACTCCCAGATTTCCAACAAACTCAATCAATTAGTAATAACTAGTTAACTCAGTGCAATGGAGTGTGGTAGGTGGGAAAAGGCACCTACTCCACATGCAACCTACATGCATTAGCCATGCATAGTTAGCGCTAGCTAACTGATCGTGAACTAACTGAAAGTAACTTGAAGTGAACTAAGACTAACTAGTTCCAACTCCACCTAACTGATGGAGGTTGGTGTCGGGGCTCCCAGTGGCTCCTAAAATGTAGGGATTGGTCTAGGAGGTGTCCAAACTGATGCATGCACATGCAGTAAGTGAAAATTAAAATCTAGTAGTGTTCCACACACTCTAGTAACTGGTAGATGTTGCCCCATTAGGCAAAGTGGACCCACTGGTAGTAGTGGAACCAAATAATTAATTAAGGTTCCTAAGTTAGGCTAAATAATCTAAATAGAAAGTATGGTCAAGGGAGGATTAATAATCGTAACACACCATTGAATCCTAACTTGGAATTTTGTGGGCCCTAGTAACGAGACCATAGGTCACCCAAATACAATCTAAAAGGACATGAATGTTGCATAATACAACTGAGGTAGAGAAAACCTCTTGGGAAAAACCCTCCTCAAAATAGGAACTGAGAATCAAACCTTAATGTCTAAAAGATACCTAAGAAAGGAAAATCTATTTTCGGTAAAAGACTTGGTAAAAATATCTGCAATCTTATCCTCTGTAGGACAGTAGTGCGGTGTGATGGTTCTATCATGCACCAGTTCCTGAATGTAGTGCATGTGAAGCTCTATGTGCTTTGTCCTCTTATTATGAAGAGGATCACTAGAAATTTTGATTATACTCTTATTGTCACAATAAACATCCACTGTAGATGAAGTATGAATCCTGAACTCTGTCAGGATTCCATGTACCCATACTTCTTGAATAGTTTCATTCACAGCTCCTCGATACTCTACTTCTGCTGAAGAGAGTGCAAGTGCTGCTTGCTTCTTGTTGGAACAACAAATTGGCCCAGATCCAATCAAGAATACAAAACGCGAGGTGGATTTCCTATCATTTCCATATCCTTCCCATTCTGAGTCTGTAAATCCTATGAGATACAATTGTGCTCCAGCTGCATAGTAGATTCCATAATCTATAGTACCATGCACATAGTGCAAGATCCTCTTTGTTTCCTTACAGTGCAACTAATGTGGCTCATGCATGTATCCGGAAGCAGCACTCACAGCATAGGATATTTCTAGTCTCGAATGTGTAGAAGGCTCCCAATGAGCTGTCTGAAGAAAGTGTTATCTACCAAGGGTGTGGAACCACCTTCTTCAAGCCTGATGCTTGATAGAAAGGGGCAGGGAGCTTCCTTGCAATCCTCCATGTGGAATCTCTCAAGCATATCTGATGAATACCTAGACTGTGAGATCATGATTCCTGAAGTATTTGACTTAATTTGAGACCAATGAACTGTCTTAACAGTCCTAAGTCAGTCATAGTGAATTCTTTGTTAAGAGAAGACTGTTGATGTATTTGTAACTTCGTAATGTATTCACTTGTATATCTTATATTGTACCTCGATGTTCCTATCGGGAGAATCATTTGTATTTCATTATACCTTGATGTTCCTATCAAGGATTGAATTTAGATTTATTGGTTTCAAGATCACTTCAAATTCATATTCCTAAAATAATAACATCCATATGCATATCTTCCCCCCTAACAATGGATTATTGACTAAGTATCACCGCACAAAACTGATTAATTTACATCTTAAAGTGTGATCCCAGTAGATAATGCCAAAACTTCTGTAGTGCATACACCATCATCATCCCTTCACATTTTATAGTAGTGTAATTATGTTCAGTAGTTAACATCTTTCTTCTTGCAAATGTGGTAGTATGATCTAAATATCCATCCCCTGGATGAGCTAGAACTACGCCTAACGCTATTGATGATGCGTCTATGTGGAAATGTAATTCTTTCTTCCAATTTGGGAATACCAAAATTGGTGCAGTAACTAATTTCTACTTCAAAGTATCCAAGTTTCGTTGAAATTCTTCATTTCATTGAATCTTGACCTCCTTTTTCATCAATTTTCTAGTGGGGCTATTATTCGTGCATATCCCTTAATAAAATGCATGTAGTACCCTATATGACCCAACTTTGCTCGTAGTTATCGCACTAAAGTAGGGGGCAGCATATCAACAATAACAACAATCTTCATAGAAAACACATTATACAACCTGACAAGAACTTTATACTCATAACAAGAACTCTAAGCCTAAAAATCCATTTTTTCTTGTAAAAACACCATTAATCTACATTATTCCAATAGTAATACAACAATGTTACAATAAGGAGAATTCAAATAATGTGGATAGGATTCGAATATACCAACTCAAGCTGACTGAAAATATAACTAGGAGTGTCTAAATCACTACATGGGAGCCACTAGTCTAACTTCTAATGTCTAAATCAATCCGACAATCAGTTAAACTAGTTAAACCAGTTAAATTGATGAGGTAGGTGTAAAAATGCACCACTTCCCCATGCAGCCATGCAAAACTAGCGCTAGACTAAATGATAGTGATCTAACTGAATGTAACTAAAGGTTGACTCATCATAACTGACTACCTACCACAACCAACTGATGGAGGTTGCTAGTGACACTCAAAGTGGCTCCTATGTTGTAGGGATTGGTCTTAGAGGCACATAAACTCATTCATGAACATCCAGTGAGTGGTAGTGAACCTCTATATGTTTTCCTCACACTCTAGTACAGTAATAATGTCTCCTTAAGGTAGACAATAGGATAAAATAGACTATATATGGAAAATGGAAGATTATATAATCCTAACACCCCCCATTAATCCTAACTTGGACAACTTGGGCCCTGGAAACTAGGCCAAAAGTCACCCATACAATCTAAAATAATTAAAAACTACTTAATAAACTTAAGGGAAATTGGGAAAACCTCATGGGAAACTCTCCCGCCTCAAAATAAGTAGTGAATCAAGAAAACAAGCTATACTTAAGAGGAAATTTTCCTCTTTGGGTAAAAAATTGTAAAATTTTGCTGCAATTTGCAGCTTTGTGGAGCATACATGCAGAATCATGGTTCTTCTGCGCATCATCATCCTATGACTGTGCATGTGAACCTTTCCACCTTCTTCTGATATGTTGAATGTTGCTTTTGTCTCTTCTCTCTCGAGGAGGAATGGAATGATCCATTTTTTTCTTCAGTGGGCCAAATTGTGGATCATTCGATATCATCAAGTAGTATATTCTTGGAAGTTTGGTGCACCACTATGTAGGTAGTGAAGCTATGTGAGAGAGTGAAACATAATCATTCTGATATTGGGACCTCATTTTTCTTCTATCATCTGGATCCCCAGCATCATTCCCGACTGCTTCAATGATATTTTCAGTCCATTTAGACTTATTATTCGGATAGGAGATGGATCTAGATATGGATCATCTTGAGGTACAATCTCAATATCAAGATCAAGCTGATATTTTCCCTCATCTTCTGAAACTAAAATATTAGACAACATATCATTATCTTCAAGTGGAGACAAAATAGAATTTATACCTCCCCTTTTGAATGGTTGTTGATATTGTCCTGGAGCTGAGTATGGAAGAAAGTGTGATAATTCATATGCCATGGAGGCATGATTTACAACACCCTTTTCTAAAATCTTCCCAGTTGATATATTTTAGATCTCCACTGAGTCGAGACCAAATACAACTTGCTTTGCCAATCCAATATGTGTCATCTAATAAACAGATAACAAATTTACTGCAAGAGAGGGCACATAGAATAAATTCTTAAACTCACCATGTTGGATTTTAATAGAACCTCTACCTGCTACTGGGATCTATGAATTATCCCCCATATGAATGCTACGTACTTCTAAGAGATTGAGAGTGGTGAAGGATTTTTTGGAGAAAACCATGTGGTTGGATGCTCCAGAATCTATCAAATAAGCCTTTGACGGAGTGAGGCTATCCTTCAAGGCATGGCACCTCTCAAGATCTTATATCGGTTGTCCAGCATCAAACTTCTTTGCTCCTTGTGGAAGGAAAATATTGTTATGTTTGTTGAGCTGCAAAAAGAACACATTTTATTCATCATTTCATATACTATTTATCACCTTATTCCATTATATCCGTCCATAAAACCATTAATATTCATCACTTTCATAATAAATATGGGTTTATATTACTATTTTCCAAATCATTTATTTTTGAGAATTTTGAGTGAATTTATAGTTAATTATTGAGAAAAATAACATATTTTCATTATACTTTAAAGTTGGGTGAGTTTTGTGATGTTTACAGGTGTATTTGAAGAATTTACCAAGTTCAAAAATCACTACCTAGCTTCAAATTCGAATTTCATCATCAAGATGTGACCTAACTTCAAGGAGAAGGTCATGGAGGTGTGGAGAGAATATCTCATCCAATATTTAGTTGAGGATTTAAAGGGATGAGTTCTATATTTGTTGAGGACTTGAGGGGATGAGTTGTCTATTTGTTGAGAATTTTAAGGGATAGGTTGAGAGAATAGTGGATCTGTAATTATGATCAGTTATCTTGGATTTATGTATAAATAGGAGGGCTCTCTCCTCATTTTGGTTAGATGCCTCTCTAGTGGTTTGGTAGTAGAGAACTGGTTCAGCTTTTTAAATAGTCATGGATTTGATCCTGTTGTAATATATTTTAAGCTTTAGAATAGATAGTTTGATCTCTTCATATTTTGATGTCTTGTTTATGAGTTGTTAGTATAGAATTCCAGTTATTTCTTTCTTATGTATTTTCAGTATTGATCTTATGTGAGCTCACAAGTTATTGTCAATTGCTTTATACCTGTTTATTTCATGCAGTTTCAATCTTTCTTTATCAAGTTAATTTATGCAATTTTATGTTTTATGCAATTAGATTTATTTCCATCTAATTTCTTGTTTTCATAACTTAGATTCAACTTCAGTTATATATTAATTCCAGTGACACTCTGCCCCTGCATATATTTTGTTTGTGCCTCACAAGTTTACGCTTTCTCCGTGTTGACAATTAAATCATTGGAATTATATTATAAATTGTTTAATGTTTTTACCCAACATTTTGGCGCCGTTGTCGGGGAGGTGCTAAAAGGGATCAAATTCTAGATAGGTATATAGTATGTTTTTATTAGATAAAAAGGGGGAGGGGAAATTGTAAGACACAAAGATGACTTCACTAGGGAATTTCCGTGGTGGAACAGTCAGACGCATCCACTTAAGTGGGTTTCCCCAAAGCCTTGATTGTTTTCTGCAAAGTGTTTATTTTCCTGCAAGTTCTTTCTTTTTCTGCACATTCAAGTTTGTTTTATGCAAGTTTTGATTTTTCATTTACAGTTTTGTAGTTTAAAGTTTGGATTTATTTCATTTTGGGGCGCCTTTATTTCATACTAACTTGTTTTAATTTGATATGTTCATTTTTGTTTTATACAGATTTTTGGTGCACTTTTTATTTCTCTGTTTTTTTACTAAATCATTTCGTATTGTTTCTGCATTTGTCATGTACTCGTTTTTTCACCTCTTTTCTTTCTTTTTGCAATTGATTTGATTTTAGCACTACATTATTTGAACCTAAAATTCAACGACATAATTCGACGTCATCCAACATTTCGCACGGATGTGTCAAACAGCAATCAATCTACAGAATGCCGACAAGAAAATATTTATAGCTCCGTCGATTATCCGACACTTTGGAGTCGGACTTCTGACGCTTGTAGTGGCGGTTATCCGACATTTCCGTGTTGGATAGGCATCAGATTTTCGATTCTTGTAGTGGCGGTTATTCGACACTTCTATGTCAAATCTTCGACGTCTGTGAACCAAAACCAAGTCGGATATCCGACTCATAAGCGTCATATATCCGATGGTAAGTATATATTTTTTTATAAAAAAAAATTAAAATTTACATGATTTTAAATTTTATGGTCCCATACTTTCAACGGTAACTATGTTCAAGGCGTCGAATATCCGACGCATGTCCATTATAAATATAAATTGTTTTAAAAATTTTGACATGTTTGTTGTAGAAGCGACGAACGATTGTGAAAATTATTTGTTCCTTGACGGACGTTTTCAGGAATAGTTGTATTCTTCAATGTGCGGTTGTGGGAAATTTTTTTTTCATCGATAGGCAGCTTGCCGAGAATTTTTTATTCTTCGACTTCTCTCCATTTGACAAAACCTTGATGCGTGGTTGATGCATGGAACTTGATTTTTTAAGACAATTGGTTATATTCATTAACGAATTTTACGAAAAAATGTCAAATATATTAAATATTCCGAATCCAAACGAAGACAACTGACAATTGCTTGCTAGACTATGGGATGCAGCGAAACGAAGGGGTGATGGAAAATGTTATTGTTTGTGTACTCAATGCAAGGGATTTAAGAGGAGAAGAATATTGATCTCAACAGCCACAAAACATTGCAGGGAACATGGACACACTGAGGGGGGGAACGAATATCGTCCATTTGTAGGTTTAGCATGTCGTCCAGAGGAAGTGCTTTCAGAACAAGTTTAGGATTAGGATCATGGAGCATGTATGTTTAATGGAGAATAAGTGAATGATCATATTGAACAAGATGGTCATGTCAATGATGTAATTAAAGATGATGGTACAAATACATTGATCCATGATTAATTTAACATTAGAATGGATGACAATGATGTTAATAATGAAAATGATGATGACTTTGATGATGTCCACGATATACCTCTTCTCGATAAGGCATATGAACCCCTTTATGAAGGATCCAAAACAAATTTATCTCTACTATATTGTTGATAATGAACTTGAAGGTTATGAATGGTCTTTCAAACATTGCAATCACACGTATGCTAAGGTATCTAAAATAATCCATCACATATATAGGATCGCGATTAATTTTATTTGCATTCCTCTAAATAATTGTATTGTTAACTCATTATTGATCATCGTATAGATGAAGCGTTTTTCGTTAATATTATTTATCTATTACATTAACAATTGCTTCTTTTTTTAGCTTGATAGATGATTTTTTGTTACCACCATCAAATATTTTACCTCGCACATTTCGATATTTATCTTCCATCATGAAAGAGATTGGAATGCATTATGAAGCAATTCATGCATGCCCCGATGACCATGTTATATATTATAATCAGCATGAATTTGCAACAGAATGTCCGGAATGTCATGTAAGTAGATATCGTATAGATAAAGTAACAAAAAAGGTGCCTCGGAAGGTTCTTCGTTATATTCCCATCATTCGATGTTTGCAACGACTGTTCAGGTGCAAAAACATAGTGCAATTTATGGATTACCATGCCAGGAACAGAAGTCAAAATGATGTTATCCGAATGCCTACAGATGGTACTGCTTTTAGAGATATTGAGGAAAAGTGGCCTCACTTTAAAGAAGAACCACGTAATCTTAGGATTTCTTTGGTAGTAGATGGTTTTAATCCATTTGCACAGATGAAATCCATTTACACGGGGTGGCCTATTTTTGTTATCAACAATAACATTCCTCCATGGTTGTCAATAAACAGGGAGCACATAATGTTGTCGATGATTATTCCAGTTTTTATTGACGAAAACTGTTTGATTTATCATGTAGTTGTGGCATCTCATTTGTCGTAATATGTATCTTAATTTCATATATATATCTATTATTTTACTCTTCTGCATGGTTTATATATCTTAATGGTTCTCATAATGATATATTTTATATGTTCTTCAAATTATGAATCAAGTAAGTTCCAAGTCAAAGATATGAATGTATACATTGAACCTCTTATAGATGAGCTACTGAAGTTATGGAATGGCATAACTATGTATGACGTATCTAGACCAATACGACAAAGGAAATTTCAATTCCATGCAATGGTTGTATGGACAATACACGATGCCCCTGGGTTAACTTCATTTTGTGGTTTGTAATTTTAAGTTCCACTTTAATTGCATTTAATGATATGGAGTAGTTAAAATATTTTATAAATGATTATATTTGACATAGATATTCCATATGTAAATATTGTAGGTCTTCAGACAAAGGGTAAATTTTCATGTCTAGTTTGTGGTCCTAAGATAAAATCTCAACGTTCAAAAAGCTTAAGAAAGGAGGTGTTTGATGAGTATAGGAATTTCCTCTCTAAGAATCACAGGTATAGAACAACTGAAAGAAATATTTCAATGGGAAGCAGGAGACTGCATTAAAACCATGGAGAATGACACCTCACCTTTGGAAGATGCAATACAATAGAAATCGTCATCATGGTACGTATGGATCATCGTATATGAATTTTTATGTATTTTAATTTTTATTGTGAGTTGTTTGTTGTAGTGGCCATATTTGATTTATGATGTAATTTATTAATTATAAACTAATATTCATGATGTCCATCGTGATCATGAAGGCATTAATGGTCTTCCACGAGGAATGAAAAGTTATCCTATTCAATTCAGCAGGTTGCCCTACTATGAGCACCTACAAATTGCTCATTTGTTTGATACAATGCATATTGGAAAGAATGTTACTGAACCTTATGACAACTACTAGAGCTAAGGAGGGAGAAATATAAAGTTGTGAAAGTGTGCAAAGACATTCAAGAAAGCAACCATGCAATGAAAGACGTCATCCAATTTCATACCAATAGAGAACAAGTTAAAAAAAATTCAATTCCATGGATGTTTACGGAGCAACAAAGCAATGTTGTCAAAGAAGTAATGCGGAAAATTAAATTTCCCACCGGTTTTTGTGCAAACTTGAAGAATATCATAACTAAAAAAGGTGATTTTGCAAGGGTCAAAACACATGATTGGCATTTCTTCATCAAGGTAATTATTATTGTTATGCCCATATAATTTTGTCTTGTTTGTATACTCTTTTTTTAATAAATGGCGTGGTTTGTATATTGATACAGTATGTTCTACTTCTCTCTCTCTCTTGAACAACTTCGACAACAATGTCAAACAAGTTATATATAATCTTGGTAAATACATGAGGTAACTAGCGATTACTTGCATGTGCTTAGTGTTTCTCCGTATAATAATTTATATTTGTTTTTTTTGTGCACTATTTCAGCATATATTGTAATTTAATGTTTATTTTTGTTAAATATCATTATTGGTTTGCATCACTTGTATATGGTTGACATCTAAAGAAATCCATAAAGAAGATATAAAGTATTGGAGGAGAGAAATTCCTCATCTCATGTGTGAAATGCAGAAGCATCTACCATCAGCATTTTTCAATGCACAAGAACACTACCTCATACACCAAGTTGAGGAGATTGAGTTGTGTGGACCTGTGCACTCAGATCCATGTGGATGGTTGAGAGGCACTTGAAATTTATGAAGGGTTTGGTGAGACAACTAGCACATCTGGAGGGTTCTATGATGGAAGGATATACGGTATACCAAAACATGTTGTATGTTAGTGAATATCTTCCTATTTTAGCGTCAAAGATCAATTTACGTCACATTTGTGATACGGACTCCAATAACAAATTTGAAGGGGAGCAACTGAAGGGGAAAGGTATATTGAGGAAGCTGAAAGGTAATTATTAGCTACTAGATTTTATTAT
>LPNX010617991.1:46502-59093 GCA_001517045.1 Pseudotsuga menziesii | reverse complement strand
TTTTCAAATGGTACAGGTTACGATTGAATCAATGTGATCTTGATAGAACTATTATTGAACATGATAATGGATTTACCATGGTAAACACAAGGTTGTTTGAGCCAGGAATAGAGCCTATGTTCTTCCAAGCCAATGTGAACAAGTATTTTACTCAGAGATTCCAGCTAAAGCAGGCTGGTCGTTTGTTGTGAGACACAATCCAAGGGGAAGGCCGGTAAAGCATAACCTAGGTGATGGTAATGAAGAGGGTTCTCTAGAAGAAGAATATGATGACAAAGAGCATGATCAACTTGAGTTAGCTGACGATGATGATCCAATAGAAGATGTCCAAGGAATAGTTGAATCAGATGATGTAGAAGACAATACCGTTGAAGATTATTCTGATGATGACACGATGAGCGTAACTGATGATGATGACGATGATGATATGGCCAATCCTTACAATGTTGACACATATGATGATACAAATGGTGCATCATCATCATCTTCCTCATGATGATGACACTCATCATCAACATCATCATCATCTTCATCCTCATGATGATGATAATCATCATCATCCTCATCAATATCACCATCATCATCATAATCATAATCATCGTCTTCATCAGCATCATAATCATCATCATCATCATCATCATTGTCATCGTCGACATCATCATTTTCATCGTCTTCATCATCATCATAATCATCGTCGTCGTCGTCATCATTGTCATCATCAACATCATCATTGTCATCTTCAGCATCAACATCATAATCATCACCATCATCATCCCCATCATCATCATCAACTTCATCACCATCATCGTCATCATCATCATCATCACCACCACCATCATCACCATCATGGTCACCATCATCATCAGCATTACCGTCTTCATCAACATCATAATCATCACCATCATCATCAACATCATCATCACCAACTTCATCACCATCATCATCATCATCATCATCATCATCACCACCATCATCATCTTCATCATCATCGTCATCATCATCATCGTTGTCACAATCACCATCATCATTGTCATCCTCATGATGATGATGATCATCATCATCAATAGAATCATGATCATCATTATAATCATGATCATCGTCATAATCATAATCATCGTCTTCATCAGCATCATAGTCATCATCATCATCATCATTGTCATCGTCTTCATCGTCATCATAATCATCACCATCATCATCATCATTGTCATCGTCGACATCAACATCATAATCTTCATAATCATCATCGTCGTCATTTTCATCATCATCGTCGTCGTCGTCGTCATCATTTTCATCATCATCGTCATCACAATCATTATCATCATCATCAGGATCATCATCATCATCATTGTCATCGTCGTCATCAACATCATCATCATCATCAACAACATCATCATCATCATCATCAACAACATCGTCATCATTGTCATCATCGACATGAACATCATAATCATAATCATAATCATCATCATCAACATCATCATCATCATCATCATCACCATGCTCGCATGCTCAACTTTTCAATCATCCTTCAAAGATATATTTTCATTTATCCAAGATAGGGATGTGTCGTTATGTAGATGGTTCTTCCCTCATTAATGTGAAGGTTCTTTATTCAAGTTAGGATATAATAAAAATATCCTAATACTATTATGGCAATTTATATAATATAAAATAACATATAATAAAAATACAATACATATAATATAAAATAATATATAATAAAAATAAAAAAACATATAATATATAATAGTGTATAATAACAAATGACAAGTGTATTTGGACATTTCCGCGACTTGTTTTAGATAGTTCAGTTCAATTTGGAGGTTTTTGTGAATTTGGGAGTAGGTCCGCTGGAGCACAGGGTTCAGAATTGGAGCTCACGGTTGATAATTGGAGCTCAGGGTTGAGAATTGGAGCTCACCGTTGATAATTGTAGCTCATGCTTGAGAATTGGAGCTCACCGTTGATAATTGTAGCTCACGCTTGAGAATTGGAGCTGACGATACAAATTTGGAGCACACGGTTCACGTTTTGGAGTTCCAGTTTTGGATTTGGAGCTCATGGCTCAACAAGTAAGCATCATGACCTCCTTTTTTTGGGCATGCTGTGACAATGGTTTTTGGGCATCCTGTGACAAGGGTTTTTTGTGTGCGCTGTGATGTTTTATCCTTTGTGGGACAAGCTTGAATGCAGATAGACCCTTCCTCATTTAGTGGGTTATTCAGGGATTCAATTTACAAATCTTCTTACCTTACAAATGAGAAACTTGATGTTCGGGTCATGAACTTAGAATAGGGCTTCGCACCTCAACCCCTCTCGTATCTATGAGTCACTATTATAGTGATCATTCATTTTGTAGCGCATCTATAGATGTAATTACGCAATTTCTCTAGTTTTGCACAGACATGATTGATCAAAGAAGTACTTCGAAGAGACTGATTATCTGGACCTATTGAACGGTTAAAATAGAACTAGGAAATTGGGGCCACTGACTACAACTAGTAAAACCCCTATTAAGGTAAGGAAGGTCAGACTATCTTATGGGAATAATAAGGGAATAAAGACTTCCACAATGAGGAGGTCTTACTTCATAAGGAGGTATTAATTCACCAGACCAGTTCATCCTCATATTCAACCAATAAGGTCAGATACTATAGGGAATAGAAGCCCTTAATCTTTTAGAAGGAAAGAGAAATAAGCGGTAGGGGTTGACTTTCATGTTTCCATCTCAGGCAAGTCATAAGGCAGGAAAGGAAAGTAATAAGGGGGTGCCAATCACCCGCCCCACCACAGGGTACCCATTCTAGCGGTGCCAATAAAGAGCAGGTCTTAAGGCAAAGAGTGGTACCATATCTAGGGAACGAACTTGGATCAATCAAAAATATACCATAGGGAACATATCCTCTCAAATCCAGGACCTTGAAAAACACACTAGTTCAGGGCCCAAAGTCCTGTTAAAATCATCGTCAAACAAAAACTGTCCATGAGGACAGAGTTCAAGAACTCTGTCCACATGAACTATGTCTCACACAAAAGATATGATTTAGGAATAAGTCCTTACTTTTCAAGTGTGAACTAATTATTTTCCAACTATGAATTAATTATTTGAGATCATATTAGAATCCTTAAGGATATAGAGCCATTGGACTAGCTTATAATGAGTAATGGGTTTTAAATTTAAGTTATGAAAAATAATAATGAATCCAATAGCAATTTATTATAAAAGTAAAAGTATAGTATTTTGTTAGGAGATTTTTATTACTGTATTCATAGTAATAAATTGTTTGTATTAAATCTATCAAAAGAAAGATGTGGATGGCATCTTTAATAGTTGGGAAGATTATTTACATTTAATTGTAATTTGTTTATAAGACTAATTATTATTCCATTGAGATGTTTCCTTTCAAGGTTGTGTATGTTAGGAATAGTTACAAAATAACATACATTAACTATTCCCCTAACTTTTAGAACTCAACCCTAAATTAAACCCCTTAGTTACTTCGAAAGAAAAATATTTACAAACACGATTCTCATACTGATTTGGTAAAAATCTATCCATATAAAAGTCAATCTTTGACCTATTAGCTAAGCTAGAGAAAAATTGGAAACTTCTGCAATGTCCCCTATTAAATTCTGGCCTTTAGTGTTGCAAAACTGTGTTTCCAGAATTTTTGTAGCATTTTCCCCTGTTTTACACTACAGGCACTATAAAAGTTTCACCTTCAGAACTTTTGTAGAATTTTCGTTGTTTTTACACTGTTGGCACTGCAACACTTATGAAAACTGCATTTTTTGTGCAAAAACTTGTCTGGATGCTTTCAAACCTTTTCCAAGGATCTAATACTAAAATTTAAGCATGTTATGGTCTAATTTCATCAAATTTATCTCTTGCCTCAACAAGAAGTTTTAGATTACCTGCACTGACCTCATCTTTCAACATTTGCAACTCTTTCTTCATTTTTTTTTTCTTCTTGTATAAATTTTGAACTTGTTTATGTAATGGGAATATTCTCCTTAGCATCCCTCTAACATCCATCAAAGCTTTTTCATATAGGTCTAGACTTCCACCTACTTCAAACCTATGTTTTATGTCTTCTTCTTGCAATTGAACAATCATAAACTGGGCTTCTTTTAATGGTATATTTACCTTCTTCACCTCTGGATCATCACTCTATGTCTGTTAATATGGTTGTACTTTCGAGATTTTTTTCTTCTTTGTTTGGATAGATTGCTCAAGTGGAGTCTCTGATGTATCTTCTTCCACATATTTTTGTCATTTCGTTGCTAATCTAGTCCTAGGTCTCTTAACCTCCACCCTTTCTTCAAAAAAGTCCAACTTTATTCCTTTCATTTTATTTTTACTCTTTTAAAATTTAGGTCTCTCCTCTATATCTATAACAACCCTAGGTTTTTTCTCCATATGAATCTTACCCTTTCTCTACTCCTCACTCGTGTCTTTTTCTCCATCATGTTCTTTGCTTGAGTAGTTGTTTTTTCTTTTGAGCTTGGAGTACATCTCCTTGCTGAAGGAACACCTAGCACCTCAGGATCATAACCAACAAGGAAAAGAAAATTGTTATAATCCCTGCTCATTTTCCTAATCTCTTCAAGCACGACTAATTTGATTAATCCAAAATGAAATAAACTAGTGTTCTACCTTCTTAGGTTTCGGCTGCACCTATGTGCCATCTTTCCTAGACTTCTGTACAGATCAAAAGGGATGTCTAAAAATGTTTTTCCAATGAAATGTAACAACAATTTGAAGTGAAATTGACACTGTGTCAAATATACCTTCACATGTAAAAGAATTCCTTATGGCAAATAAAAGTTTCTCATATTTCTCTGACAGCCAAGCTTTGGGTATCCCATGAGTTAAATTTGATCCCTTGTGTTCTTCTTTAGAAAATCATCATAATTTATCAACTTAAACTTAGCGGAAGTAGAGGAAGTATGACCCTCTAATGAGATCCATAATTTACTTAGACAAATACTAATTGCATAATACATATCTATTAAAAAAAACTTTACATGAATAATAACTTTAACTCTAATTATGAAATGTGTTAGTCAAGAAACTACTAGCACTTGTAGCAATAACAATTACAGACATGTAACAACAATAAAATAAACAATTTTAAGACTCTTGGTGAGTAACAACAACAGTTTCAACAAGTAACAACAACAATATCAACAAGTAACAACACTAGTTTTAGGAAGTAATAACAACATTTTTAGCGAGTAGAAACAACAACATAAATTAGTTTAAAACTGCCAGTGAGTAACAGTAGCGGCAATGATTAGTTCGAAACTAATGCTTAATAAAAATATCCTAATACTATTATGGCAATTTATATAATATAAAATAACATATAATAAAAATAAAATACATATAATATAAAATAATAATAAAATACATATAATATATAATAATATATAATAAAAAATGACAAGTGTATTTGGACATTGTCGCGACTCATTTTGTTTTGGACAGTTTAGTTCAATCTGGAGGTTTTTGTGAATTTGGGAGTAGGTCCGGTAGACATGGCAGATAACTCTGTTGACCCGTGGCAGCAAGAGCTCAACATCTTCTCCTCACCGGAAAGTACCGGTATACCGTCCCTGGACACAGTTCAGAACATGCTGGAAAATTAGATAGCTAGAACCAAGAGTAGGGTTACAGTTTCTCCGCAAGATGAATTGCTGCTAGGTGTGTTCGCAGCATGGCCATTAAACCTAACCTTAGGAGGAGGCCCGTACTCATTATTCGACTCTAGCCAACCTCCGAGTTTGGCTAAATAAACTATTTCAATAATTGTACCTACATCTTCTTTGATGGGGCTTCAGCCAATCAAATTGGAGGTATAGGTGTTCATCTTTTGATCACCCAGGACCACTATTTTTGCTTCAAATTGGGTGTTGTTCTGAGTACAAACGCCAGATTTGAACTACTTGCTTTATGGACTCTCCTTTATTGTGATAAATCCATGGTCCTTCCCACTCTGCACATTCATGGTGACTCCACAGCCATCATTAATTGGTTCAATAGAATATCATAACTAACTTTACTTGCACTTGATGGTTGGTGTCAACATATCCGTGATATGGAACCTTACTTCATCCAGCTAAAATCAGTTCACATATTCAGAGAACACAATACTAAGGCTGATAGCTTATCTAAAGAAGCATTAACCTTGGCCTTAGGCCATTTTTAGTTTATTGAATTCACTGATGGTGAATGTACTGGTCAGGGCACTTTCCAGCTTTTCTAGCCCTTAGCACTTGAGCCTTTTATGTGCTATTGCTATTGACATCCTTTGGATGATTGAGGTGGATGATCCCCTCATATTACTGATCTCTCTTATTTATTGCTTCTTTGGATTAGCTACTTCAGTATTAGACTTGAATTCTCAGTCTATTGAAGGTTAGTGATGTGGATGTAGTCAAGATTTCTAGATTAGAGGTGTTACCTTTGAATGTTTGTCCAGTATTCCTATGAAGCTGATCAATTGTATTCCTTAGAGTTTCCTTAGGGTTGAAAATTAGTGTGGGAAAACAAGTTAGCATTTCCTTAGGGTTGAAAATTAATATGGAAAAACAAGCATCATCAAGACAAGCTAAAAGGAATAAATCAACAAATATTACAGACTGATATAAATGTATTTAACGTGCCAAGCAGCCAGATCTGGAAATGTCCGCTCTTGACCACCACTGGGAAATATACCTCTGAAGTGATGGCTTATGCACTTCAAAGTAGCATAGAGGTTAAAACATCCACTCTAAAACTAAAATCATCTACAACATCACAAAATCATTCATGGGAAAACTAAAAACCACTTAAAGGAGATATGTTCTTTGAAGGAGATAGTCCATTAAAGGAGAACCTCCAGGTTTTGTATAGACATATGTTGGCATAAATTGTAGTGTTATATGTGATACATATGCATAAAATATCGTCTCAAGCTTGACAACGTTGAAAGGCTAAAGTACAATGGCCACAAGCATACATTTGAAGCTTATGAAGCCTACCCAATTCATATTAGCAAAAGGCAATGCAAGCAATAAGTTAGAATGGAGACTTGTATGTAACCAAAAGAGGGGCATACATTAGAATTTTTAGGGCTACCAAATGCCCACACCTATTAACCAAACTCATTCTTGACAAGCTTTTTCTTTAACAAGTTTTTGGCTTACAAGTCTTTCCAAGTTTTTTTTCTTATAAGTCTTTCCACGTTTTTTTGCTGGTATTTTGCTATGCTTATGCCAAAAAAAAATTTGGCCACGGTGCAGGTAGAACCAAATAGGTATTTGTCAAACATGTCTTCCTCCAGCAAAGGAAGTTTGAGAAGGCTAGAGGAAAGTGAGACATCCAATAGGTCTACATGGGCTAAATCAACTAGATGTCAAAAGATCAGAAGAAAATTCGACAAACGCATGATTTTTTTTATCCAAGGAGGGGGGTCATGCTCCTATGATGATGAGATAGTGGGAGACATCGACGTGCCCTTAAGGTAACAACACCTAGTGAGACAATGGGTGCCTAGTGATCTTCCTAAAGTAAACACTGGTTTTTGTGTGAATGAGAGGATATATAGAATTGCACTGTCCTCATTGCATGGATTGGGCTTGTTTTGTATGGACGGCATAAAGGTTGAATACGGTAGATGTACAGAATTGATGGACTATGTTGGACCCTATTACAACTACAGTGATTGGATGCGCCTGGTCCAATATACACGAAGTATGCGTAGATATGGGTTGTCAGCGAATTATATACAACTGAAAGACAAAGCTCAAAATAAAGGAGCAACGATGTACATGGACGGAAGGCCAAAAACAACTGGTAATATTGCGGGGTTTATAAACAGTACACAACCAAGGTCTACATTAATGCAACCCAACTGCATATTCAAGTCACATGAAGGAAACCATGTCTTTGTATGTGAAATTAAATCAATAGTTGTTGGCGAAGAACTGCTTATTGATTACAATTTGAACCGTGTAGATACAAACAATGTTAGTATGGTTTTGGTACAACAAACAATTTAACCACCCTTTTATTAATTATTTTAACGTCTATAGGAATTTTTGTTAGCATATAATTGAAATTATCTACTTAATTTCATGTTTCCTTATGTAACTTTTAGTATGTTTTTTATGCAGGGTTCTCTCAGGGGCACCTCCATCTCCGTAGATGTTTGTCGACTCGAGTCAAGGCAGCAGGTATACATCGATATTGCCAATGTAATATTAAATTTTAGGATGGACATACAGATATGTTGTTATGTATTTTCATTAGTATATTAGGTTCGTTTATATAATATTATCGATTTTCCATGCAGAGTGTTGATCAGGGAAGCCAACCGGCTATTGATCAGCCAACTACAGCATCAGGGCAATGTTGCCACCTTTCACACACCTGGGTCACGTGGCAGAATTATTCAAGCCACTCGGTGTGTCCTTGGGGGCAAGTATTGAGTCAAGGCTGTCACCTTGTTCTTGACTCCTTCGTTTAGGCTCAACTCCTAACGGAGCCAAGGGGGGTAGACCCTATTAAGTTACTAAGGATAATTACTTGGTGTTGTGATGTTAAACTGATCAAGTTACTTAGGATTTTGCAATTTAACTATAGATGATCAAAGATGGCAAGATACAAAAGATGAACACACAAAAGCACAATGCTGAGACATGATATATATATATAACAAGAAAATAACTAGTGCCTTAGAATGGAGTCAAACAATAGAAACAATGTACTTACGCGTGCTTGGAGTGAGTGTTTTACGATTGCCTCTTGGTATGTTTTAAGTTAAAATTGAAGTGTGAGTTGATTAAAATTAGGCAAAGGGGGGACTCCAGATATACCCTAGAGTACTTGGAGTATGTCCAAAACTAAACCTTCATGGCTACCCGCAAGGAATATGTGGGCTAAAATGGAGTCTCTGGGGATATTGTTCATAACACACCCATTAGGGTGTGATAGAGATCAGTGCCACGAGGTCACTTTTCAGAAGTTCCCGCTTCCTTTGGGTATTTTGCCACCGTGATGGTTCGATCTAGGTGTTGGATTTTCACCTGTTGGTTTGTTAATTTGGGAGAGTGAGTCCTAATTATACTAGTCACTCAAGTGCTTTTGATACAGCTTTACTGATCGGATGAACCGCAGCCAAGTGCAAAGCATACATACTGGAGTCTTGTGAATTTTAGTAAGTTTTAAACTGGGTGTTCTTGTTTAAAAGAAAACCCTCCAGGAACCTCTTTCGATCCAAGTGGATCTCAATAGGGGAATCGAGGAGGGGTTAATTTTATAATAGCTGAAAACCAAATGATCAAAAGAAAGTAGATACACAATTCTAGTTTTCTAATTAGTCCTACCACGAATCTCTTTCCCCTTTCGGGTCAATCGGGAAGTCGTGGGGTAAGTATTAAGATTACTTTGAAATATCAAGTATGGAATATGAAATTAATAATAAAATAAATTATACTACCCTGTATATTAGATCAATGCTAGTTTCAAAAGAAATGAGCAAAAAACAACAAAAAGGACACCGACGCAAATCCCCCCAGGGGGGATGGGGAATGGACTCAAAAGAGCCTATTCAAAAAATAATTTTATTAACAGAGGTTACAATATCAGAGAACTGATATAATTCCTCTTGATCCTTATATGGATTGAAATCAAGAGATTACAAGGTGCGAAAATCAAAGGTTTTAGTCAAATGGGAGACCCCTCGGGGGATTTGAACGCTCTTGAGGACACTTCCGAACAGCAGCTTCCTTTATTTTCTATTACACCTGCTAAAAACCAGCGAGCATGTTAGAATAAAATATTCCCAAAATCACTTTAAGAGTACCTTTGGATCAGCCTACCTTAACTCAAAAAAGATGAAGTTAAAACTAGCTAAACAAGTGAAAAAGGAACCAAGGAAAGAAAGCTTTCCTTGGGATCTTGGCTTGCTGTTTGTGCAGCCAATGAAATATGCACTGATTTCTGGATTTATCTTTTATAACAGCAAATATAAATCTAATGCATGCAAGCTACAAGTTTTCTTCAAATTTCCATGCAAAAAGGACGATTTCCCTAAAGCTAGATCTAGAATGCTTATGAAACTTTTTAACTACAAGATCTAGACTATGGACTTTGATAAGATAGATCTATGTTGGAATTAATTTTAAGACGATATATCTAAGCACAATCAAATCTATGAACAAAGTAACCGGGTAAAAATGTTGATTTTGAGGGAGGAAGAGGAGGAGAGAAATGTCGGTTTCCTTGAAGATCCACAGTGGAGCTTTCAAGTGGAATGTCGAGGGACTATGCCTTTGGAAGGTTTTGAAGAGAGTGAAGAAGAAAACTAGATCAGAATCCTCTCCAATATAGGAACCTGCAGCTCAGCTGAAATCAAAGAACTTGCCAAGAAACTTGTGAGATCCGATTAGTACATACACATAGATTCAAAATAACATGCATATAAGCTTATAAGACATGTTAAATATAGATCTCTAAACATGCATCAAAGGAATGAGATGTTCAATAAACTTATTGAAAAGCACCTTTCCTATCAATATTATAACAAGCATATTATCAATCTTAACAACGGATCTACAAGCAATTAGCAAAAAATGAATACAGATACAGGTTACCTCAGTAAAATAATGGCAATAATCATCCACACATGTAATGGCACAACACCATCTAGCCTCCAAATATTTTCTTTATTTCAAATGAAGAATTACAACAATACAATAGCAGCAGCACCTCAATCCCAGTTCTAACTCCTGGAAGAGGAGGCTTATGCTTGGATATATACAAAAACAAGGAGATCCAGCCCAAGGGGGGCGCAAATCCCAAGGAGATAGACCAAATATGCTAATGGAGAGTCTATCAATGCCTGATCTGTGTCTAACTGAGCCAGATCTAGGTCTCACTGAGTGCAATTGTCAATCGGAGAGCTGATCTGACTGAAACCTCAACCTTTTGACTGAAGCATCCACAAAAACTCATCCAAATGAGCCAAAACGTGTTGAGGAGAGAGGGAGGGAAAAATTCCCCATAAAGGATGTTTGAAGATCAACTCTGGATCTGATTTGATCACCTCCTTCAGTCAAGGATTTGTCAGATCCAGTCAATCTGCTTGAAATCTGACAGATTTCAATAAAATCGGCTGAGAATCCATTGATCTATGATTTTGGATTTGCTCCATTATTCATCAATTTATTAATTAAAATAATCAATAATTGATTTTGGGGATTTCTTACCTGAGTGATGGAAAATCACTCAAAACTAGGAAATAGTGGGTCCATGGGTTTACATGGTGCTCTTATCTTGAAAATGAGCACCTACATGGCTAAAACTGATTATTTGTCCCACTTTTATTACAAAATCAATTTTTCCAATTAAACTATTAAAAAATAGCCTAAGTTTTGGAAAATTTAAATTTTAATAAAAAACACTGAAAAAATTAAAAAATTGAAAAATTGAAAAACACCTAGGGGGACTTAGACATGTTCATATGACTGGACCATGATGTCTATCATGTTTATACATTGACACATAGACTCTAATAACCTCAATAGGCCTAAATGCCAAGCCGACCACCCCAACTTTGGAGGTATGGAGTGAAAAACTCATAAATTATCAGTCGTTTATTCAACAACCAATAATAACCAAGGGAAAAAACACCCTGGGCTGATCGGATTGACAAATAAAGTCTAAGAGACTGAGTCTTTTACAGACACTCTCATGCTAGAACATTTATTACAACTCCCCCATGGGGTATGAACATGTGATATAGTACAACAAGCACTTCCCAGAAGTACCTCCAAAGGTCTTCTGAAGTCTGAACAAGTTAACCCTGTTCAGTTCACCAGGCCCACTTGAAAAAAAAACACTAAGTACAACTTAGGTGGTAACATTCTAGCTCCAACTGTGGGACTCGTGCTCGATCTGGTCTTTAAGGAAAGGAGAGGATACGAGAACACCAGAATCTTTGGTTTATATACCCTGTAAAAACATCTCAACTTGACAAGAAAAACCTCAGTAGCACAAGTTTTATAGAAAACCAAATGAACCATTAAGCTGATTTGTTTACACAACATAAATGTAACTAACTAAAAGAAGCAAAGTTTTATTATAGCTAAGTAGAAATGCAGAAAGTAAATGCTCTTTTTCAAGGAGCTTATTTTCCTACTCTAAGCATGATATAAAAAGGGTTAAGTGTAATTAGAAATCCAATGTAACCACCTAAGCATTTTATTAACATAAAAAAAAAATTCCTTGTCTTTGGTTACCAGCCAAAGTAAGGATACCTTATTCAGAAAATGCAAACCTGCGTGATAATTCAGGATGGGCAAGATGGATGGGAAATCATAGGCATGAACAATGTCATAAAAATTCTTCCCAAACTTGTATGTGCCCATGCAGGCTGCTTCTATCCATGACTGGATAGGACTGATATACCAATCAGAACGATAAGGTAGACTGACTACATCATCATACTGATCATCGGGGCTTATCAAATGATAACTTGTTGCATAAGCCCCAAGTAGCTCCAAATCATAAGGAACCTCTATATGTGAAAAAGATGGCTGAGA
>LPNX010617991.1:0-31120 GCA_001517045.1 Pseudotsuga menziesii | reverse complement strand
TTATTAATACGCTAGCTTGCGTACTCGCACTTAAAACCTGGAACACCTTTGTTCTAGGCGTCAATTAAGGTAGAAGCGCAATTTCTTATACCCTTTACAGGTTCGAGCTTACTGTAATCAAGCTTTGGGCTTCATGAATTTATCAACAATTTTATTTTAGCTTAGCAAAATTTATAGTCCGGCATGAGCTATTGAAATTTCGATGATTTGTACATTGGATTGTGCCGTGTTCTCATCTCAACGCAGAACGCTATGCTAACTAGATAAACTTCAATTCAAGGTATTTTCATCTCAACATTTGGGATCAGGCTCCCACCTTCTAATGCATTATGTCTGCTGTTTCAGGGTACCAAACTCCATTTGAGAAAACAAAGGATATGGCAAGCTGTAATGGAAGATCTTTTGGCACAGGGGACGGACAAAACCGAACATGTACGTTTTCCTGATTCTTTGTACAGGTTTATTCTTGTAAGAGAGAGACAAAAGTCATTTCTACATCCGAATTGTTGCAATGAATTGTGAAATGTCACACCCTGAAATCAGGCCAATATCTGCAGAGCCAGAGCCAGCAGTCGAGTTTCATTCCGCGTCGAGTAATGGTACATCGTGTCAGAGCCTGCAACTGAGAGAATCACGTAACGGTAAAGAAATTACACGAGGATGGATCACCGAAGCAGAATGGACTATTTATATTAAAGAGAATTCCATTGATGATCCGAGATCGCCGTCCGTTGTATCCATATTTGAAGTTCCCTACTTCCTGAGAAAGTCAAAAATAGAATTCTATGTTCCCAAGACAGTTTCGTTGGGTCCATATCATCACAGAAGTGCGGAGCTTCATGATCTAATGAGCAGTCACAAAGGAAGAGCCCTGCATCTAATGAGGACGAGGTTCAATAATAACAGGAACCTTGCCAATGTGGATCCAAATAATATGGATTTCGCCCTTGATAATATGAATGAATGCACCGCCTTTCTGCACCTGAGAAGCATAAGCATTGCTGCAGAGGAATATACCCTTGATGATCTGCCCGAAGCCCGCAGCAATGGCCTTGCCCACCACACTGTTATAGTCTTCTACCCCTGGCGCCAACGCAGTCCAGTATGACATCCTTGATTATCTAACTACCGCTGGAGATCCAATCAGAAATATCCATGGTCACCTTTTGACTTATGTTTGATTAATGGTCAATGTTGGATTGAATTATAAATAACATAATAATAAAATATAATAAATGCTGATGTCATAGTAGCCATGTGTCAAGTGAAAACCAGATACCAAACTCCAAGGCTGACATCATCCCCTATCAACCAATCTGGTGTTTAGAAAAATAGATTTTTAACAAAATTAAAACAAATATTTTGCAAACGCCTAAGTCAAACTTTGGAAAACAGTTTTCATTTTTTAAAGCAGCGTCAAAATACACCATGTAATACCAAAAGTCAACGCAAATTGAAATCGAACGATTGCAATATACCAGCCGGAGGCAGGTATAAAAATACAATAAAAATTATATAAAATCCATAGAACAAAAATAAATTTTGTTTCAGCCCTTTATGCCTATCTACAAATAATAGGCCATATGAAACCTGCACACAGTCCACTTTACAAAACCTATAAATATTCCATCTTTCAACCTAGCATTTAATGTGTGCAATCAATCTGCGCATTCAATCTGCGTATTCAATCTGTGTGTTCGATCTCCCTTTTCTAAAAACGATCCTGCAAACACAAACACTTCGAGCATGAGATAATTTTGGCATAAATCAAAAGCAAGTTACATATGAGCAATCTAAACCTTATTGAAGTACAGAGGTCGAATCAATGTAGGAAATTTGATTCACTGTATCAACTGTTAAATTTCGAGTAGTTGATGCCTTTCTTGAGTGTGTATATCTGTTGATTATCCAGCTCCACCTGCAAATCAAACCAATAGAGAAACTCAATTCGTGGCAAAGCTTTATTTGGAAGCCCTGGGTTGTTGCGACCATCTTCGCAAATCGACTGAGATATAGGTTCACTCGGTAGAAAATCTGATCCATAATGAAAATGATTTAAGTTTGTTTCAAACCGCAACAAGAAGCTCCACATGTATTGATTGCATGTTAATCAAAGGAAAACTAAGAATAGGATCCAGCAAGATTTAAAAACCATCGCACCTGAATTCTATGCATAATTAGGCGCAATATCTCCAATGAAATCAGTGTGAATGGTTATAACAACAGTCCAAGCATCTTGTTTTCCAGCTGGTGCTTCCTACTCCATGTTTAACTATTCAATCATGATGACGATCCAGTGATTCACAAATCTCTTTGCACCTCGATTGGGTTGTTAACGACTTTTACTCATGCATACCGGTGGATTGAATTAATAGGGTGGGCTCTCTCGCTTCAGGTTAATAACTCTGACCTCAACCTGTAAATGCTAATGATCCCTATCCGAATTCGTGGGCTTTGTGCTTACTGAGACAATGCAGAAATAAACCGCTTACTGAAAGCATAGATTGAACCAGCGTTCAACAGACCAACCCACCATCTTTCTGTATTACCTTATTACACCCTTATGTAATAACACTAGAAATAACTAAACGCAACTCCATTTGCTCATTGTTTCCAAAGGTAGAGCCTACATTGCTTCTTGCTGCATTTGTCCTTTGTGCATGGAGATTATGTCCGATGTCTATATGCATGATAGAATCCACATCCACATCCACATGGGTGTATATGCAAATCTGCATGCATGTAATATGAAGGACGCCGCCACTACAGGTCCAAAATCCATGTGACGGAAGTGTTGGGATGCTTTATACGAGATTTGCGCTAAGAATGATGCAAACTTTATTTTTATATGTGTGCCATGAACAAGTTTAAGTTCAACATTGGTATGTGTCGTGTAGATACATGTATTACTTCTCGGATTATTTAGCAACCCATAATTCGATCATCTTGGCACCGTAAGAAAGACGTTTGAGATTTCCTACAATAGAACCAGAATGACGTTGGAGTGCTTTCCTACAATCTCTTTTTTCATATCACATCACGAGAACTGCCAATGGAAAAAGAAGTGACTATTCAGTTGGTTGTTGAACAAAATTCAACCCCAAGCTATTATTACTATTCATTATTACGTTTCACAAACAAAGAACTCATCCTGCACAGTTAGTTGCTCAAACGTACTTATAATGCAATACATCAACGGATTAACATATTAGTAATAATACCTTAATAATTGGATATAATAATGTAGTACAAACATTATACGGTTGACATATAATCCGTATACATATATCGCTCCAGAGC
Organism: Pseudotsuga menziesii; assembly: GCA_001517045.1. Lineage (NCBI taxonomy): Eukaryota > Viridiplantae > Streptophyta > Pinopsida > Pinales > Pinaceae > Pseudotsuga > Pseudotsuga menziesii. The sequence continues at coordinate 27,820 of LPNX010617991.1, read as the reverse complement.
CATGAGGTATATGTTTTTTTTTACTACTATATGGATTCTTAATGAGAATTATACATTATTATACTTGGGGACATAATAATTATTAAATAGGTATTATGATAAATTATAAGAATCCATTAATTACATTGAGTGATTCGGTTAAATTGCGATAAGTAATAAGTATTGAGTATTTAATATATGTATGTAGGGAATTGATACATACATTATAAATACTCATACACCGGGTTGACAATTAATGGGTACAGGAAAAGAATTAGAATCCAGGAGTAACGAATATGTTTATAAGGATGCACATATTTATACGCTTACATAGGTAGAATTGAAGTTGTATCAGAGTACAGAACGTACTCCTTGACATCAGGTGGTAGCTGCAGTGCATGCTTGGCAGCCCAGTCATGAGGACGTTTGGATGGGAGAGCCTGGTGAGGAATCTGTTATTTAAGTTGTTTGATGGGGAACCTCACGGAAGGTACCTTTTTTCTTGATTTTCAGGTGGATCATTTACGTCGATTGTCAGGTCTTCGATTGATTGCATGGATCCCTTTACCTTTGTATTGACACATTGGTTCTAAATTAATATGTCGCTCCGATCGATGAAATGCTTAGCTCGTACGCTTCCAAGGGTGGTGAAGACCTTAAAAGATGGTAAAGATGTTCAAGTGAGGGTTACTGAGTTTCATTCTATTGAGAGGTGTTTGCTGGGGGTTATGGGTGTTCCTTTGCAGAGTGTGGAGGTTGTTGGTTCCAACCCTTTGAATTCTTGTTTGGATGATGGCGCTGTGGATGGTAGGAGGTCCAGTTTAGCCATTTGTCCTCCGGTTTTTGTGTGCACTTCTGATGTCGTTGAATTGGAAGGAGGTGTGAGTTGCCCTGTGCATTGTGCGGTTTCTGAGGATTATTCTCTAGTTAGTGATAAGATTTCGTCGAGGGTTTTGAAGAGCTTAAAACCTCATAAAGGTGATGAACTGAGGATTTTTGAGAAACACCCCACTGAGATGTGTTTGTTGTGGGTCATGGATGCTCCATTACGACGTGAGGAGGAAGCTGGTATCTACCCTGTGAAATCTTGTTCGAATGGAGGCGTTGTGGACGGTAGGAGGCCTAGAGACTTATGCCCTCCGGTAGTTGTGAGCACTTCTACTGCTAAAGAATTGGAAGGAGGTTTGGGCTGCTCTACGCATTGTGTGGTTTCTGAGAAAAATTCTTTGGTTCATGATAAGCCTGAGACGATCTCGGGCCTTGTTTATAATGTTGGGTTTGCGAATGTATATGGTTCACCCTCGATGCACCTAGGATTCGTATCTGATGACATTGTTGTCTCTTATCAGAGGGATATTGTATCGAAAGTACATCCAGGTGTTGATAGGGTTCCAATTCATAATATCAGTCATTTGGATGACGGTATGGTTGGTTCAGCGAACATTTGTAAGATGGAACCTCATGAGGACTCTATGTTGGTAGAGGGTTTCAATAGTGGGTCAATAGGTGACTTGGGTTGTTTAGCTTCAAAAGATTTGGTTGAGCCTCCTGTTCCTGTAGGGATACCTCTTCGGATTCATGGTTTGGGCACTCAGTTAGGTGCCGACAAACCGGCAATGATGGAGTATGGAGTTTTTAAGAAGAGACCACAAAAGTCTATTAGAAATGTAAAGCCGGTCCTCATGACCGTGGGAGAAGATGTGGGCTTAAACGATATCGTCCTTACTAATGCGTTAACTCTGGTTGGGCGGTTCGGAGGCCGCAAATTCAACTCTGACAGTTTAAATGGTTGGGCTATGATGGTGTGGAAAGAGATCATCAGAGTGCCACCTACGATTTTTCTCCTTCTGATAGGTTGGATAGCTTTCAAATTCTTCAATGAGGAAGATGCTAATCTGGTTCTGGCTGGTGTCTGGTGTTGGGACAATGCTGGGCTTTTAATCAAAAGGTGGATGCCTCTTTTTTATCCCCGGCTTGAAAGGTACGATCAAATACCGATTTGGGTTAAACTCCCTAATTTACCTTTCGAATATTGGTTAGTTCACTTCTTTAAATTGGTGGGTAATACTCTGGGTACTCACTTAGAAACTGATTTTTCTTATCTGCAAACGGGAGTCTGTTGTATGGGGTAGGTATTAGTCTTGTTAGATTTTCGGAATGGGTTGCCAGTTGATTTGGTAATAAAAAAAGGAAACACTAAATTCAATCAGCCTCTGGACTACCTGGGTATTCCTTTTAGGTGTTACAAATGTCATGTTTATGCTCATTTAGCGAATGAATGCTCGCTTCCTTTCAATAAGAATTCATCTTCTGTATCTGTTCAAAAAATGTGGGTCTAATTTGGATGCTAAGGATGATAAGGTACTTGAATAGATTTCAGAGGATTTGAACCTTTCTCATTAGTCGTTAGAAGATAAGGATATAGGCTCCCAATCTTCCTTATCAACCCTTAAACCTCTGTGGATTACCACTCTGTCTGAGGGATTAGGGAGGAATCAGCCTGTTCAGGAACTTATTTTGGTTTCTTCTTATGATACAGTACAGAATGATGCTTTAAGGGAACTCGGGTTTATATCTCCTCCTAAGGTTTCCCCTATTGTGCGTAAGGGCTATTTTCTACGTTCTGTTTCAAAATCTATTATTGGTGGGTTGGGATCAGATTGTGATCCTTTTGGCTTAAATCTCCCTGTTAAGGGTCGGGTTGGAGTTTTGGGTAAGGCTAATCATACTGTGAAGGATGCATCTAGGGCACTTAGAGCTTTGTATGCCTCCCCGAAGTTTCCCTTATGATCCTTATGACCTTAAATTACAGGGATTTGGCTAGTTTACCTAAAAAACTAGCGGTAAAAAGATTGATTGAACAACAATCTTTAGATTGTTATTTACCTACAAGAAACTATGTGTGAAGGTTGTATTCTGGTGAAGGATATGGAATTATTGTTGAATGGATGGCAGTTTGTATCTGTTGATGCAAAGAGCAGATCTGGGGGATTTCTTATGGGGTGGAGGACCCATAATTTTCTTTTGTTGAATGCCCGGGCCATGACCTCTAGTCTTTGTGTTATTCTGCATTCTATTGAATTGCAAGTGGATTTAACCTTTATTAATCTTTATGGGCCTTATTCGGACAGGGAATATTTCTGGAATAATCTCTCGAGTATGGATTGTTTCAATTGTCCTTATTTGGTTTTTGGGGGATATTTAAATTTCTCCCTGGGTCTGTCTAGAATTTGGGGGGTTAACGCTCGTGTGGATCCTTTAACCGATTTCTTTACTAATCTTTTGGAAGGGTTAGGGCTTATTGACATTGCCTCTTTGGTATCCATTCCAACCTGGTCTAATCGCAGAGTTGGTTCTGAGAGTATATGTAAAAGGTTGGATAGACTTTTATTATCAGCTGATTTCCTAGATAGTGACTTTATTCTTAAGCAATGGATAGGGTGTGGTGGAGATTCAGATCATTGACCTGTTTATTTTCAAATATCTTCAAGCACTTCTAAGGCTCACTGTCCTTTTAAGTTTAACGCATGTTGGTTAGAAAACATTGATTTGGTTGAGGTATTAAAAGGTTCCTGGGTGGCTTTTAATGCTTCGTTTGAGGTATCCCTTGCATCCCAGTTTGTTGCGAACCTTAAAAGAATTAAAGATTTATCCATTGAGTGGTCCTTGAAGAAAAAAGCACAGGATATAAAGGATTTAGTGGATATTGAAAATGATATGAAGAGGTATTTTGATAGGGTTGTTATTGGTTTTACTTCAGAGGTGGATAAAATGTCATTGGTTGAGCTTGAATCTCGTAAGAGAACTATTCTATGTTATCAAGAAAAGGAGGCTAGACAAAAAAGTAGGGATTTATGGTTGATTTGTGGTGATGAAAATACCCCTTTTTTCCATAAATTTGTGGCTCATAGGAAAAATATTTATACTATTTGGAAAATTCATGATGATTCTGACAATCTTGTTGAAGGTGCTAAGGCTATTGCTAAGGCCGGGATTCGGCATTTTGAATTTTTGTTTAAGGAAGAAGCTGATCTTCATCTTCTAGAGATTGTGCAAAGTCCAGGATTTTTTCCCTTATCTATTTCTGAGGCAGATAATTGTGAGCTTATGAAGCCTATTAGTTTGCAAGATCTTAAGCATATCCTTTCCATTAGCAAAAATGACAAGAGCTCGGGACCTAATAGAATTCCTGTAGAGGTTTACAGATGTCTTTTTGATGTTCTGGGTGAGGATCTTCTAAGAGTCATTGAGCTTTCTCGGATAAGTGGCAAGATTCTTGCGGTTTTCAACTCTACTTTTCTCACGCTTATCCCAAAGATTAATCACCCATTAACTTTTGAGCATTTTCGACCGATCTCCTTGTGTAATTTTGTTTACAAAATTATTGGTAAGATTATCTCTATCTGGATCAGAAATGTTTTGGGTAGGTGCATATCTGGTGAACAATTTGGGTTTTTGCCGGGTAGGCAGATTCATCATGCAGTTGGCGTCATTCAGGAAGGTATGCATACTATGCACTGTAAATCCTTAAAGGCTGTAATGATAAAGATTGATTTATCTAAAGCTTATGATCGTGTAAGCTAGACCTATCTTCGGGTAATTCTCTCCAAATTAGGTTTTGCTGGGAATTTTATTTCTTGGATCATGAGTAGTCTCTCCTCCCTATCCTTCTCTCTGCTTATTAATGGTGTAGCATCAACTTTCTGTAAAGTTGGTAGGGGACTTAGACAAGGTTTCCCCTTGGCACCTTTATTGTTTCTTGTGGTGGTTGAAGGTTTAGGAAGGGATATTCTATTTTCCAAAGAAAATGAGACTTATCATGGTTTATCTTTTGGTAATGATATTGTCCTCACTCATGTTCTTTTTGTGGATGATATAGTTATGGTCAATGATGGTTCTAAACAATCTCTTTCTTCTTTATATGAGATTTTAATGATATTCTACAAGGCATCTAGGATGAAGATAAATAATGATAAATCTACTTTATATTTTTCTTGCATGGAAGAATCTGAGGTTGTTACTTTACAGAATATTTTTACTTTTCCTATTGACAGAATTGTAAATGGAATGAAGCACCTTGGGTTTTACCTCAAACCTTGCAGATACCTTTTAAAGGATTGGTATTGGTTGATTATAAAGGTAGAAAAAAGGATTAACAAATGGAGTTTTCGTTGGTTATCTAAGGGGGGAAAGCTGATACCGATTAAAGCAGTATTAGAGGCCATCCCAGTCTATTGGATGCACTTTTGGATACCCTTGGGAATTATTGAAAAAATCAGAAAGCTTTGTTTCAAATTTATTTGGTCTAGTAAATAGAATTCTCAAGGGTTACCCTGGATTTCCTAGAATATTTTGGCTAACCCAAGGTCTATGGGTGGCTGGGGTCTTAAAGTTCTTGTTGTATTTGCTAAGGATCTTGCAGCAAAAAATGTATGGAATATCATTCAAGGCACGGGGTTATGGGTAAAGATTGCTTTTTCAGAAATATATTCATCCATTGAATATTTTAGAATGGATCAGATCTCATGTCAAAAAGAAAAAGAATATATCAATTTGTTGGAAAGCTGTGCTTTGGGCATTTGACATTATTGGAAATTTTTTTGTATGGAAGATTGGTAATGGTACTATTGTTCGTATTGGGTTAGATCCTTGGATAGGATGCAAATGGAGACATGCTTTACCCTCTTCCATGCTGGAAAAATTGCATTTGGCTGGTTTTTATTGTTTATCTGATATTGGACTTCATGGAATGTTTGCACTGATAGCTCAACAATGGTTTTCTACAGATTTCACTGGTTTTACTGATGCTCTAGAGATTGATGTGTGGAATGGATACTTAGCCATTCTTAAATCTAGTCATGTTAGAATTTCAAATGATGATGATGCTCTTGTTTGGAATTTATCTAAATCTGGTAGGTATTCACCTAAAGAAGGTTATGCTCAGCTTATGTACAGGGACATGGATCTTATCTAGTGATGGAAAGTCCCATGGAAGCTAAAATGTCCTCTCAAGTATAAACTATTTTGCTGGTTTCTCTTTTCTGGTAAAGCGCTGACCTGGGATATTCTTATCCTGAAAGGTCATGAAGGTCCTGGTAGATGTTATCTATGCAAAATGGAATGTGAAACCAATTTTCATACTGGAGTGGAGTGCCCTTTCACTCAGTCTATTTGGTTAATTATTGAGGATAATTTGAAACTCAATAATCTTTGGAATGGAGAAACTGTGATAGCCTGTTTCAAAAACTAATGTTTGAATATGGAAGTGGCAAATTTTAAACCATTAGCTATCATTGTTTTATGGTTCATCTAGAAGGCCAGAAATTTGTCTTGTTTCGAGGATTTATCCTTATCTCCAGCAAAGGTATCTAGTTTCAGTTTGGGAATGATGAAAAATATTCCTCAGAAGCACTCTGTGGTTTCGGTTTGAACCATCTTGGTGGAAGTTATTGATAAAACTCATGCATGGGGTTTTTTTGATAACTCTGCAGCAGGGGACCCCATTTCTTGTGGAGCTGGAGGTATGTTGTTTTTATAAGATGCTCACTTTTTTTCCTTTGAAGCCAGATTAGATTTGGGTACTAAAATTTTTGCAGAATTATGTGCCCTCAAGCTTCTTCTTATTCTAGCTCGAAGGAACTCATTGGATAAAATTCAGATTTTCGGTGATTCTCAGTTAGTTATTAACTGGGCAGATGGTAAGTACCATTTAATGAATTTTGAATTAGCCATGATTCTTCGAGATGTTAACAGGTTAGCTTATTGTTTTGATTTTGTGTCATTTAGACATATCTATCGGGAAAGAAATTATTCTGCAGATGCTTTGGCAAAAGCTGGAGGAAGGATTTTGGAAGGTTCCTGGTCCATTAAGGAGCACCGAGCAGATGCTGTTGTGGAAACCTTTCGGTTTTCTAAATAAGCTATAAATTTACAAGTATCATTGGGACATAGGATTGAACAGATTTTTATATTTGTCTTTGTCTTTGATGGAGATAGACTTTGTTCTCAGTGGATGGTGATACACAGAACAGTTATACTTGATGAGCTATTTTTTTTAGTTGTTGTTTAGGTTATGGATCTTATATAAGTAGTGTCTAAAGTCTGATATCTTTTTTGCTTTTGCAATTTGGTTTTATATGCTCATTTAGATTTTTTTTTAATGACATCTTTCTAAAAAAAAAATTTGGAAGATGATGCAGAGATAAGTTTCTCACTTTGAGCTGTTTTTTTGTGATGGAATATTCTGGGACTATTATTTTTGAACAGTTTGTATATCTGGTTATCACCTTTGATTTGGCTGTATGCCTTTGGATTATATTGGTTTTTATGAGCTCTTTATGGAGTATTATCATGATTATAATTACCAGCTTTAAGGTTGGGACTCTCGATGTTTATGGTCTTTAGGGCCATCTGTTAAATGTAAATAAAGATATTTACGACTTTTTTCCTTGGAAAAAAATATTTAACTAAAGGACTATAATATATCATATTTGTTTAATTATTACATGGAATTAGAAACCCTTCATAACTTACTTTTGACAATATGGGGTATCTAATCACTAACTCTTTGATATGAGGTTATTTTGTTCTTTTGAATTGCTTGTAAAACAATTGATATGTTAGAGAAAAATATTCTAGAGTTGAATATATTTATGGCCAAGGTTCTAAATCGTGAATAGAATACCACATAGTTTAGAAATTCTCATGTGAATAAAATACCATATAGTTTAGAAATTCACAAACTGATGCCATTAAAATCAAATGGAGCATATGTTATCAAATTTACTTGCATAGTAAGTTTTATGCTCCTTTAAAGGTACGTTAACCCATGATTATTAAAATTATCAAAGACCCTTTAATATTATAAAACATTGTTAGAGTCTTTCATAAATCTTATGTTAACATAGGAAACTTTATTCCAAATGATATGGGATGAAGGTAACTTAACAATAAAGTCATGTTAATAATTTAAAGGATGTAAATTATGTGGGATTTAAATATTTAAGGTCATGTGAGAGTAATAGATAAAAAGGTTTAATAAATACTTTATGTAAAATAAGAATGAATTATTAATATATTTTGCATAAGGTTTAATCAGTAAATTGATCTACTGAGTTTTTGATACAGATCTTAAACGAACACACAATCATGTAATTTTGACACTTCTATGAGCAGTAAATTTTTTATGATGATTTATTCTTTTTTGTTTTTTGTATTTCAGTATATAATTAGTCTTTGAACTTGATTAAGGAAGAGGTCGAATTAGAAATAGCTCATCTAAATGAATATTTCAAACCTATAGGCAAAAGCATAATTACGAAACAATACAAATTATTCAGAATTATGGTAAAAAGATATTGAATTATAAAAACTATGACATTTTCATGATTTCATTTTTTACACCTCATAATTCCATTTCATTAAAAAATGATTCAATATAATCAACACTCGTGATGATAAATTGGATTTTATTGGATTTCTCAAAATGGGATTTCTAATGATATGATTCTTAACATAAGTCTTAAATCTTATTCTCATAGTGTTATTCATGTTAGATTTTTAACATTAAGCTATCATTATATTAGGATCTTTTAACTAAGAGAATAGCAAGCACAGGAATCAAACACAAGAGACAATGAACACAGTGTTTTTCCTCAAGGAAACCATAAATGGAGAAAACCCCACAACTTCATCAGAAATAGAATCAGCACCAAAAGTAAAACCACAAAACAGTAAGATGATCTCCTGATAGCAGTAGCCTCTTTCTTCCTAGCCCCAGTGTCTTCTTCTTCCTCATCTATGCGCTACAACTAAGTGTGAGTGAGTGTGTGATAAATAGAGAGGCTCACTCTCTATTTATACTAATTCCTGACTTGACAATAACCTACTAGGGCCGACTTCTCTAGGACAGTCTAATAACGCTAGTGCCCCAGAACTGCGAGGACTTTAACCCTTGACCAATAGGAGGGTTACCGACAATGACTTGACATGACTTGTTTACATTATAGAAACTCTTGATAGGAACATCAGGGCATGCATGACATGACTCAATTAAATTACAGACACATCCCGGAATAAACATCGGGTTACAATACATAAGATACATAAATGAATACATTCCGAAGTTACAATTACATCAACACTCCCTCTTAACTAGGAAGGTATTCTCTCGACACAATTTATCAGCACAAGCATTCTTCTCTGTATCATCTGGATCATCCTCGATTCCTTGTCATCTTCAAGTCATCTTCATCTTCAAGTCATTTTCATCTTCAAGTTATATTCATCTTCAAGTCATCTTCATCTTCAGATCTGGATCATTACTCGATCTGGATCATCACTTGATCTGGCTCATCACTGGAGCATCATCACTGGATCTAGATCATCACTCGATCTGGATCATCACTGCTAGATCATCATCACTAGATCATCACAGGTGCTATCTCATGATTCTTCTCGTCACAGGAAGTTCTACAGAGCCAGCCATTTTCCATGCTGGGTGTAGGCCTAGCCTCCATGTAGGTCTTCTTCAGCGCTCATATCTGACCCTAAGTTAGAATGGCCCATCCAGCACTTACATCTGACCTTGACTCGTCAGAAAGGCATGCCCAACACTCACATCTGACCATGAGAGGAACTTAATCCCCTCACCATGTCAAAATGGCCTAGCCCTTATATCTGACCATGGAAGGAACTTCATCCTCTCACCATGTCAGAATGGCCTAGCCCTTACATCTAACCTTGACTCATCAGAATGGCCCAGCCCTTACATCTGAACTTGACTCGTTAGAATGGCCCAGCCCTTACATCTAGCCTTGACTCGTTAGAATGGCCCAACCCTTACATCTGACCTTGACTCGTCAGAATGGTTCGGCACTCATATCTTATCATGTGAGAACACATCCCACAGTCATATCAGAATTGCCCTCAGTCCCAGACTAAGCTTTCCTGGTAACTGACCAGGTGCCTCCATTCTCCCAGAGAATGGCATCAGCCCTTATATCTGATCAAGTGGGAACCAATCCCTCAATCACATCAGAATGGCCATGCACTCACATCTGATCATGTAATACTACATCTCATAGTCATATCAGAAAGGCCCTCAGTCCTAGACTAAGTATTCCTGGTAACTGACCATGCACCTCCATTCAAAGAAAGGCAACAGCCCCTATATCTGATCATGTAGGAACCAATCCTATAGTCATATCAGAATGGCTCAACACTCATATTTGACATGGAAGGAACCAATCCTCTCACCATGACAGAATGGCTTAGCCCTTACATCTGACCATGGAAGGAACCAATCCTCTCACCATGTCAGAATGGCTCACGGACTCATCACTTCCCCTTGGAAGGAACCTCGATCTGGAGAACACCAAGCTTCTCCTTGAAGTACTCAAACTTCACTCTAGGCTAATGGCTTTGTCAACACAACAGCTATCTATTTGTCCGTTGCAACATACTGGAGCTTCACTGCTCCTCTCTGCACCATAACGCTGATATAGTGATATTTGATCTCGATATGCTTCGATTTGTCATGGAACACCGGGTTCTTCGACAAATTCACACAACTCTGGTTGTCCCAATATATACAAGTAGCATCCAACTAGAGATCAAATAAATCATACACTAACTTCCTTAGACATACTTCCTCACAACTAGCTGAACAAGTTACGACATACTCTACTTCAACTGTACTCAATGCCACACAGGATTGCTTCCTGCTAAACCAAGAGATCACACCTGATCCCATACTGAAGCAACACCTAGAAGTGCTCTTCCTATTAATGGCATTTCCTACCCAATCAACATAACCCTCCAAGTTAATCTTCTGACTCGCCTCATACTTGAGCCCATAATCAACTGTACCCCTCAGGTACCTCAGAATATGCTTTGCAGCAATGAAGGGAACATGTCTCAGATCTGTCAGGAACTGGCTCAAGGTGTTCATAGCAAAGCAAATATATGGTCTCATGTTTGTCAGGTACATTAAGGACCCAATCATCTGACGATACATCATAGCATCAACCGCTTCTGATGAAGCATCACTCAATAGATTCAGGTTCAATTCCATAGGTGTGGTCATAGTCTTGCAATCCATCATCCCGAATCTCTTCAGGATCTGTACCATATATTTCCCTTGTCCTAGGGAAATTCCATCTACATTCTGCCACACCTCCATGCCTAGAAAATAATGCATCATACCCAAGTCCTTCATTTCGAACTCGGCAGCAAGCTTCCTCTTCGCATTAGCAATCAAACCATCGATACATGTTACAATCAGATCATCTACATACAGTATGAGCATCACTGGGTTTCCATCTTCATCCTTGTAGTAAAGGTTGGAATCTGCTTTGCTCTTGGTAAATTCCAAACTGGATAGAAAGCTGTCAATTATGTCGTACCATGTCCTGGGTGCCTGTTTCAAACCGTACAGGGATTTCTTCAATCTACATACATGGGACTCCCTGTCAAGTGTCTCAAAACTGAGTGGCTGCTCCACATACACTTCCTCTTCCACTACACCATTCAAGAAAGCAGTCTTGACATCCATTTGGTGTATCTTCCATTTAATCACTACAGCCAGAGCAAGTACTCATCTGATGGAAGTGTATCTGGCTATAGGTGCAAAAGTTTCTTCATAAACTATTCCTTCTTTCTGGGAGAAACCACGAGCAACAAATATTGCTTTATATTTTTCTATGCTACCGTCTGCAGTATGCTTGATCTTGTAGATCCATTTGGAAGTTACAACAGACTTTTTTTCTGGTCTTGGGACAACATCCCAAACATCATTCTTCATGATTGATTGATATTCTTCGATCAAAGCATCCTTCCATTCTTTCCGTTCTGTCACTTCTTCATAATTGGAAGGTTCTTTATCGATAAAATCACATAATAATGCTACATAACCAGAGAAGGACCTGGTTCTCTTTGTTTCTTTTTTATTCTCTTCTAGAGCCCCATATCTTTCTGCACCTTGGATAGCTTCTCATACCCAAGCAGGTTTCCTCTTATGAGGATTCTTCTCCTTTGGTGGATCTACAGGTTCTTGAGGTTCTTCAAATTCTCGATCTTCTTCTTGAGTTTCTTTGTTCATGGTTGTATCATGAATTCTGGGTGCTTCTGCTACTTTAGGTTCTTCAACAGTTCTCTTTTTGGATTTATTGTAAGTTGAGTCTTCATCAAATGTCACATCCCTACTGATGTCAATATTCTTGAATCCTGGGAAGTATATTCTGTAAGCCTTCGAGCTTTTAGAGTATCCCACAAATATACCCTTCTTTCCTAAAGGATCTAATTTTGTCCTCTTCTCTTTTGGAATGTGTATGTACGCTGGACAGCCAAATATTCTGAGATGGATGACTTCTGGTTTCTTGCTGGAAAATAATTCTTCAGGTGTCTTTTTCTCGAGTACTCTATGTGGAGTATGGTTCTATACATACACCGTTGTTCTGGAAACTTCTACCCATAAATGTATGGGAATATCTTGATCATGAAGCATAGCTTTTGCAGCTTCCATGATAGTTCTGTTTTTCCTTTCTGCAATCCTATTTTGTTACGGATTATATGGAGTGGACAATTCCCTATTAACCCCTGAGTCTTTTCATAACTCTTTGAATTCATTTGATGTGAATTCTCCGCCATTATCTAATCGAAACGTCTTGATCTTCTTTTCAGTGTGGTCCTCGATCAAGGCTTTGAATTCCTTGAACTTGCTGAAAACTTCATCTTTGTTCTTCATGAAGTAAATCCGTGTCTTCCTAGAAAATTCATTAATGAAAGAAACATAATATACATACCCACTTAGTGAACTTAATGACATTGGTCTACATACATCAGAGTGGATGATTTCCAATATTCCTTTTGCCTTGCTCTCGCTACTTGGAAATGTCTTCTTTGTATTCTTTCCTTTTGCACATCCTTTGCAGACTCCATCATGTTTTGCTTGAATTTCTGGAAGACCTTCAATAGCTTTGTTTGCAAGTGGCAGTGCTCTATAATGCACATGTGCAAGCCTTCTATGCCAAAGTTCATTTGGATCTACTGTGTCATGGATCAAGGCTTGTTCTGGATGGCCCTTCAATTTGTATAGACCTCCCTCTTGTTCCCCAATCACTACTGCATCATCGAAGGTATTTCCTTTTGGCCACATGAGAACTTGGCCATCTACAAATGCAACCCTCATGCCTTTTGTATCTAATGCAGATATGGAGATGAGGTTCTTCTTGAGTCCTGGTACAAACAATACATCCTTCATCTTCATGGACTTTCTAGAGTCTAGCTTATAGGAGGATTCCTCACTACCTTTTATTGGATACTAGTAGTCATCTCTGAGCTTCACCTTGTGAGGTGATTCATGTTCTAATGGTCTCACAAAAGACTCTTTGAATCCCATCATATGTTTGGAATCCCCACTGTCTATAAGCCAATCATTGCTTCCATGTGTGATGTTTCCCATGAGAGCGGAAATCAAAACACATTCTTCATCACTTGAAGAATCATCACTTTCTTGCTTGTTTCTCTTTGAGAAAGGTTCATCATCTTTTGCAGCATGAGCATGATGTCTTCTCTTGTTGTTTTTCTGCTTGTGAGAGTTTCTTTTGTTTCTAGGACAATCTCTAGCAAAGTGCCCTATTTCATCACAAGTATAACATCTGAGTTGAGATTTATTGTAGGAGGATTGATTACCTTTAGAATGACAATGATGATGGTCCCTTCTGGGTTTCTTGGATTGAATTGTGACATCTTGATCTTCACTTCCCATCTTTTATTCTCGAGCTGCTATCTGATATTCTTCTTGCGAGCATTCTTCCCAAAGTTTGTTGAACTTGACTAGCTTCTTTCTGGCACAGATCCCTTGAATGAAAGAGTCCCATGTCCTAAGGAGACCATTCAAGGTGCTCATTACAATCTCTGCATTTTCCACTTCTTCATATACTGATTCTAGTTGTTCCTTGATCTGAGAGACTCTTGTGAAGTAAGACTAGATGGTCTTTGCATTCTGAATATTTACATTCTTCAACTGGTTCCTTAAAGTCATTTTCCTATTTATGTTATTTCCTTCAAACAGTTTGGTTAGGGCATCAAAAATATCTTTAGGTGTCTTTAGGGAGGACACCTATGGTATGAGGTGATCCTTGGTTGAATCGGCAATAATCCGATTTTCCATAACCAACTTCTTCTTGTGTAAGGCCTTAGCCTCATATCCCTCTGGAACTAGAACCTCCTCACTGATGTAGGAGTTCAACTCATTTTCTTCCAAGACCAGGGAGATCCTATACTTCTAGGCTCAGAAGTTATCAGCTCCCTCAAGCTTTTCATCAAGCTTGTTATGATGAGACATCTTAACTGAGAACCTCAAATGGAAATACAAAAGATTTAGATCTTACCAGGTCAAGATGTCGGATCTGGATTTGGAGCTGAAATTTTGTAGTGTTGGTTCAGGAGCAGATTAGGGTTTGGATTTTCTAGAGTTCTTCCCAACCAAATGCTTTGATCTTGATCTCTAAACTTTGATTTTCAGGAGGATATAAATCCAGGCTTGGGATCACTAAAAAATTCCACTTCTGTGGAAAGCCCTAATTTTCGGTAGTAGTGTCGAGTCCAAAACTGAAAAAGCTCAGAATTGGATTCTGCTTCGATAGAAAGATGCGCCCTAGGGAGGAGACTTAGTCCAACCTTATTTTTCTGAAAATATATGGAGATAGATCCACAAAGTAAGAATCCCTAGTTTCCGCAGCTACACAATGTCTTCTTCTCAGGTTAGCTCTGATACCATGTTAGATTTTTAACATTAAGCTAGCATTATATTAGGATCTTTTAACTAAGAGAATAAAAAGCACAGCAATCAAACACAAGAGACAATGAACACAGTGTTTTTCCTTGAGGAAACCATAAATGGAGAAAACCCTGAAACTTCCTCAGAGATAGAATCAGCACCAAAAGTAAAACCCCAAAACAGTAAGATGTTCCCCGACAGTAGTAGCCTCTTTCTTCCTAGCCCCAGTGTCTTCTTCTTCCTCAGCTATGTGCTACAACTGAGTGTGAGTGAGTGTGTGATAAATAGAGAGGCTCACTCTCTATTTATACTAATTCCCGACTTGATAATAACCTACTAGGGCTGACTTCTCTAGGAGAGTCTAATAACCCTCATGCCCCATAACTGCGAGGATTTTAACCCTTGACCAATAGGAGGGTTACCCACAATGACTTGGCATGACTTGTTTACATTATAGAAACTCCTGATTGGAACATCGGGGCATGACATGACTCAATTACATTACAGACACATCCTAGAATAAACATCGAGTTACAATACATAAGATACATAAGTGAATACATTCCAAAGTTACAATTACATCAACAATTCAGTGATCTTACTTATTGGTATTATTTTGTTAAGCTTTCAACCTCCTTTGTTTGTAGTGGAATGGAGAAACATATTCATGAAATGTCACTATTGTTTGTCCCTTTTTCAGAAGTTTGAAATTTTAAAAATAGCTTTGTAATATTAGTCAACAGTACGAGAATGATGGTTGGTCTAGCCTATGGAGCTACAGGTGTTTCACTTGGTGGAAAAGAAAGCTAATTGTCCATGGAATTATTTGTGTCTCGGTTGTTTCTTTTTCAATCTTTGGGGTATGCTAGTTACTATGATTCGAAGGGGAAGGTTCTCAAGATTGATGCAGTGATAATAGAAGAAATCTTAGAGAATATTAAACTACTTTTTGCATCTTACACTCAAGTATCATTAGCACTTATTGATAACAATGATCGTTGAAGTCATTAAATATCTTGGCACTTTATATCAAATTGTATCAGTCTTCCTAATATATACATTCCTTGTATTCCAATGACCACTAAACTCTTTATGCCCTAATAGTAAGGATAAAGTCATTAAAAAGTTTTAGATGAAAGGCTGTGAGGTGAGTCACATAGGAATTTATATTGGCACCTGTTGCAATTCTTACTCTATAGGATATTAGTTTGAGAGTTCTCACGAGTTTTGTGCAAGGTACTTTAGTTTCTTCTTTATTTTTATTTTTGCACAGTGGGACCTGGCACATCTTCGGTTTGGGGGAAGTAGGTGTTTGTTTCAATTTTGGTATGATATTCATATAAACCATGCCTGCTAATGATTATGCAATAACAAATTATGAGCTGCATTTCTTTCATATTAGATGTTTGTTTCAAATTGCCATAGAAATCGCTTATTTTTCACACTCTCCTCTATTCGAGATTAGATAGTCTAGTTTTAGAGGGGTCGACCCTCTCTCCCTATTATGCAATCATTACATAAATATGCATATTTATATCTATACACATAAAAGATAAAATAAAACGCATACAACTTTGTTTTTGGAAATAAATCAAACAAAATATATATATACAAAAACGTTGTAAAAATAATGTTAAAATGGTTATGATAACATTACAAAAATAAAAAATTAAATTAAATTAAAAACTAAAAACATATAAATAAATAAAAATCATTAGGTAATAAAATTAAAAATTATAAATGAACCTAGAATCTTCTTAAATTTTATGTTTGTTGTGCTAACTTGTTTTCGTAAGCCACTTAGAAACAGGTTGTGACAAGAAGGGTCGCTATTTTCAGGTATAAAAGCATTTTATTCTCTTCAAATTGGTTTGTTAAGCACATATTTTCTTATATTTTTCAATTCACTCACAAGTTTGTTGCAGGAAGATTCTAACCTCTTTTGCAGATTCCAAGACGAACGAATGGCATTTTCAGAATCGCAGAAGATTATAAAAAAATGTTCCATTGAAAGCTCGAAGGAGTTGAGTTTTCACTATGTATGTCATGACATTTGTTGCCACAAATAATCCTTTCAGAGATCAATTTTATGCCATGTCATGATTACTTACCCTTTTTCCTTCCAAGCTTGTCTGTCATCCATGTTAGAATCTACTCTTTCTACCTTATACATCATAACTTCCCACATGGCTACCTTTCTGAGTCGCACACATTTTTCCTTATTTTTAGTTTATCTTTTTCCTTACGAATAAAACCATTGTGCTTCCTTTCCATGACTACATTCCTTTGTTATCCTTGAGATAAAAACTATTTTACCATGATATCTTTCATTTATAGTCCTACCACTCATTATGTACAACTCGTGTTGACTAATGTGGGATTCCTTAAGGCCCACCTTTCAACAAGTCTTGCCCCATCAACCTCGGAACCTTATCTGGGATAGAGACTAGAGTTTATTTTCAATACCTTGAGGCTTGAATGCCTTGATGGGAAGTTCTCTCACTGACAATCATGGTAATACATCAATGTCCCTTATTCATTAGATCCTGCAAGTGGCTCGAAAACAACTCATTTATGCCCACTTTGCATCATGTACTTAGGTACCTTGGCACTCATTGACATCAATGGTGAGATTGCCCCACATTGGTTAACAACATTCATTAATGGTCAGTAATCCAATGATTTCTTTCCATGTTCGACATCAACACATTTATTCGCATGGTAAGAATTGTACCATCGGGTTTTGTAGTAGCTGAAGACTATATATTTTTCATGATCATCATCAGCAGTTTTACAGCAACATACTTCAGCCATATGAGAGTACCACAGTTCTACTTTCAGCTCTAATCTTCTACTTCATCCAACAAAGTAGCAGTTCAGATCCTTTACATCCAGCAGCAGTATCAGCCACATTCCTCTTGTATAGTTCTTCAGCTTTTTGGGTAAGTGGAGGTATGTTTTTTTTGTAATATTTAACCATGTAATTCCTTAAATGCTAGAAAATGAATGAATTTGGAAAATTCCCTCACTACATTCCCTTTCTCACTTTTCATAAACCTAATACATCTTAAGTTGGGGGGAGGGGACTATTCATTACCATTTTACATATTCATCATCTCATTTCCCTTAATCAACATGTATGTCCCAAACTATGCTATGTATATTGGCATGATTCATAACTATAAAAAGGCTTTTTACTATACATTGATAGTTTATCATTTCTAATGCATGTATACTTTTAAAATATTATGTATTGTAGCAAAAAATACAAATAAAACGAGCGAATGTTGTTAACACAAGAACCAACATATGTTATGGTTGTTACACAAGAACCAACCACAAAAATATATAAAAAGAAAAAAAGAAAAAAATCGCTGCCACTCATGCATTTCAAAATCATGGAATTATTTACTATTACATACCATCATCATGTAAAGCCTCAACTACAAGCCAAAAGTTTTAAAGGAATCAATGCATAGTTGCATGAAGACATGCAAACAGTCAAGTTGGGGGGTATGTTGAGCCGCAAAAAGACCACATTTTATTCATCATTTCATATACTATTTATCACCTTATTCCATTATATCCTTCCATAAAACCATTAATATTCATCACTTTCATAATATATATGGGTTTATATTACTATTTTCCAAATCATTTATTTTTTAGTATTTTGAGTGAATTTACAGTTAATTGTTGAGAAAAATAACATATTTTCATGATACTTTAAAGTTGGGTGAGTTTCGTGATGTTTACAGGTGTATTTGAAGACTTTACCAAGTTCAAAAATCACTACCTAGCTTCAAATTCGAATTTCATCATCAAGATGTGACCTAACTTCAAGCAGAAGATCATGGAGGTGTGGAGAGAATATCTCATCCAATATTTGGTTGAGGGTTTAAAGGGATGAGTTGTATATTTGTTGAGGATTTGGGGCGATGAGTTGTCTATTTGTTGAGAATTTTAAGGGATAGGTTGAGAGAATAGTGGATCTGTAATTATGACCAATTATCTTGGATTTATGTATAAATAGGAGGGCTTTCTCCTCATTTTGGTTAGAGACCTCTCTAGTGGTTTGGTAGTAGAGAACTGGTTCAGCTTTTTAGATAGTCATGGATTTGATCCTGTTGTAATAGATTTTATGCTTTAGAATAGATAGTTTGATCTCTTCATATTTTGATGTTTTGTTTATGATTTGTTAGTATAGAATTCCAGTTATTTCTTTCTTATGTATTTTCAGTATTGATCTTATGTGAGCTCACAAGTTATTGTCATTTACTTTATACCTGTTTATTTCATGCAGTTTCAATCTTTATTTATCAAGTTAATTTATGCAATTTTATGTTTTATGCAATTAGATTTATTTCCATCTAATTTCCTGTTTTCATAACTTAGATTCAACTTCAATTATAGATTAAGTTTAGCGACACTCTGCCCCTGCATATATTTTGTTTGTGCCTCACAAGTTTATGCTCTCTCCAGGTTGACAATTAAATTGTTGGAATTCTATTATAAATTATTTAATGTTTTTACCCAACAATGTTCAAGGAGTATTGACATTTGTTCAATGGTATTCTTCATGTACTGTCTCTCTGGATGAAAGCCTCTCATACATTAGGGACATCTAGTCTTCTCGAATCTCTTATTTTTCTTGGAACCTAAGGTTCCATTGGAAAATATCCGATTCTCCTTTGGCTTGAAATCAGTGGATTTGGTCTCCTTCCCTTTGTTCTTCCCTCTCTCTTATGCATTTTTTGAGTCTTTCATCAAGATTTCTTGATTCTTGGAAGTCTGCATCACTTTCATGTGAACCAATTTATCTTGATCTTGTAGTAAGGACTCGGCAAAAGCATCTAAATAAGGAATCTTCCAATTGGGGATGAAATATCTTCCATAATGGAATGTAGAAATAAATACCGAGTACTCAAGTCTAATATTGCTCAATATAGATAGCACAAGATACTCATCTTTCTGCTTCAATCCACATTGTTTGCATTGCAGTACTAGTGACTTGTATTTTGTGAAGAATTGATGAATAGATTCGAAACTTTTGGGTTTTAAAGCAATGATCTCATTCTCCAATATGTGCCCTCAAAGATCATCTTGTTTTCCAAAAAATATTCAATATTATATCAAGCTTCCTTCGGATTCCTTATTCCCCCAAGGTGGAACAAATATCCCTGGAGATATGAGTACACATGAAGCCAAAAGCCACATCAAGCCAATTCAAAAACTTGTTCTTCTCAACATGTTGTTGGGGCTCAGTTCCTCTACCCATAGTCATCCTATACAGGCCAAGCTTGCACAAGGATAACTACATATCTTCCCTCCAATCAGAATAGTTTAAGGGTGTAAGGATTTGGGATACGAGAGCTGAAGAATCCATATTTCTGTATGCTAAGACAGTCAATTCCTCAATAAGCTACATAGATACCTACAAAAACACTGCAAAAACCAAATTGAATTTACAATCACTTCATATTCAATCCTTTCCACCTCTAGATGTACACTTTCTCATAGTTCATCACACTTGGATACACTTCCCTAAACATAATTCAGAGGGAGCAAGGTTATCATTCCATAATTTATGTGGAAACTCGATTGCTTCTAGTGTACAATGGATATCGAACAATATTTGATGCTAGCCTAAGAAAGGATCTGATACTATGTTAAATTTGTGAACCATTGATCTACAGTCAAATGATAGCAATGGAGAAGTGGAATTATGCAGTGGAATATCAAGAACAATGTACACTGAACAAGACAAATTTGAGACAAATCTAATGAGAATTGATCAGTTAATTACAATATTAATCTTCATTATTCCAGCATTAATACAACAATGTTACAATAAGGATAATTCAAATCGTGTGGATAGGATTTGAATCTACCAACTCAAGTTGACTAAAAAGCTAACTAGGAGTGTTTAAATCATTGCATGGGAGCCACTAGTCTAACTCCTGATGTCTAAATCAGTTAAACTAGTTAAACCAGTTAAAATGATGAGGTAGGTGGGAAAATACACCACTTCCCCCTATAGCAATGCAAAACTGGTGCTAGACTAACTGAGAGTCATCTAACTAAATTTAATTGAAGATTGACTCAACATAACTGACTACCTACCACAACCAACTGATGGAGGTTGTTGGTGGCACTAAGAGTTGCTCCTATATTGTAGGGTTTGGTCTCAAAGGCACATAAACTCATGCATGAACATGCATTAAGTGGCAATGAACCTCTATATGTGTTCCCCACACTCTAGTACAGTAATAATGTCTCCCTAAGCTAGATAAGATTATCAAATAGACTATATATGGAAAAGGGAGGATTATATAATCCTAACACTACAATCAAAAGAATGAACATCAAACTTGTTATCAATGCAATGACTTGCATACCTATCAAACATGAAGGAGAGAGCCAAGACTCACACTCATGAAACACCATAGCCACTCCATGAGAGCTGCAGAGGAAACAATCATAGGAACACGATTTTCAATGCAGATATTTCCCACATAGCTGAAGAATGGTCCTTCATTCATCCATTAAAGCACTCAAGTTATATGGATTGTGTGTGCATGCATGGTAAATTGTGTCCCTTAACTATTGAACCTTCATGAGAGATACCAAAATGATAGATGTATTGGATCATGTGTTGTTGTAATGGTTGTAAAAAACTTAAGGTAGGGATATATATCCATATTTCCCCCTTTTTAGCTATTTTTCCTTGGTACAAGTGGCTGCTTCACTTGGGAATTTACAACCTTATTTAGATCTCGATAGACATGAAAGCAATGAACATCATTTAGACTCTTCATTAGTGTTTGAATGCGAAGCATGGTTATCCTTAGGTGGATTTATTTTGGAAGACTTAATTACTAGAGATGTTGGATGGTTACCATTGAGCCCCAAATAATTGTTAGTGTTCCTATTCCTTTTGATTTCACTCTATATATGCCCTTCTAAAGTTCCAACATTTTTTCCCCGTTATTGTTCATCATTCCTAATCCCAAAGAAAAAATTATATTCCTCACTTCCTTTAGGGGCATAGAAAACCTCCCCCATACCTTCCACCTCTAGTTTACCTTTAGTATATCCATAAAAAAAAATTTCCATATGTGTGCCTAAGCTGTAGCCACAACATTAGCTCTTCTTTCTGAAATCTCAGATACCAGAGTCTTCAGTGGGATTCAATTTGTGGAAACTGATTGATTTGAAAGGAGGCTTATATTGTAAGATTGATATGATCCATACTTTCTCTTCCACTTCCAAATAATATAAATTTTGATTGCTAAAACATTTCATTCACATTAATTCACAAATGATACCTCATACTTGCGATGCGACTTTCCTTGTAGATATTTATCTGTTCTTGAAAACTACCTTATTGTTATCCATCCAAACTTTCCAACATATGAAGTAAGGGATGACATTCAATACTCTTTTCTCAAAGGTTTTTTATGGAAGGACTTAGGATATACCTCCAAGTTGTGATTGTGAAGTTTCACTCCATGAAAATGTGGTTGGATATTACCTTTGACATTTTTCAAAGGTGGCATTTTGAGGGTCCAATAATGTCTCTTTAAATATTTCCTATTGTGAGGGTTTTTTTTTAACACGAACCAGGAAAGATTTCATTAAGAAAAAAGGTTGTGTGCAACCATCCAAAAACATAGAAAAACATGTCTACAATCAATTTTCACTAAGAGTGGAAAGACCATGACTACAACTACCATATCTTTACATAATTTGTTGTCGTTCTTCCTTGAATTCACCATACTAGAGAAGGGATAAACCCTTATAAACTGAGGCTTTAACAAGATGCAAAAAAAATTAAAATTAAAACTTGTAGCATAGAAACTTCTTCTTTTTCTTTGCTTCCATGCCTGTATTAGGCCTCGAGACTAAAACTTGTTCCATTGGTTGCACCCCATTAGCTGTTGCCTCCTAGCAATGGATGCATTGTGTCATGTTGACCATTTTTTGCATGTATTCTGCAATTCTATCAATCTTCCCATTAATTTCCCTTGTATCCTTGTCCATGTCGTCAATTCGTGATTCCTAATAGGACAACTTGCTTAGCACATACCCAATAATAAATATCAGTTAAGAGTTCTTGGTTATGTCTGATTTCATTGCAAACCTCTTCATAAACCTTCCTTAAGTGTATTTTAAAATCCACAATTCTACCCTTGATGTTGTTCAGGCCCTCAAACCACCCTTTCCCATCGCTCTTTTCCACCTCCATCGCTTCTGGATCATCCAACGAGCACCTGGGGAAGCAATGTATAAAGCCTAAGAAACTCAAACCATGAGTTGCATTTCCTGCCTCGCTCTCATTCCTGGCCTGATGCTACATGTTTTGCTCCTCCTGTTTAACATAACCTTGCATTGTCTCCATCTCAAGTGCAAAAACAACTAGATCACAACAATGTATCAATTGTTTCCCACTTCTTCCATAAGTATTATGACCAAGGTTCACATGCGCATGTGCATGTTTACCACCACATACAGATCTGCCACTTGGGAAAGTTTTGATGTGCAACTTCTTTTCCATTTGACCCTTGTGTTGGATGGGAGGGAAAGGGGCCCATAATAACTCATAGTATATAGTATGTTTCAAGCCCATCATTCTTGCTATACATCAAACCTTGATCCAACATGGATCCCTTATTGGAAAGTTGATCAACTTTCCCATTACTTCCATGAAGAACATGAAAAAAATTGATTTCAATGTCATGTATTAGGTGTGATATTCTTTTGGCTATTCTTTCACATATCATATTTCCTTTTTCATATCCTTTTCGCATATTTTGGATGACTTGTCTTGAATCTCTAATTATGGCTATTTTATCTATGAGATCTTTTTTTTATGATAGGCCAACACTTCCTATAAAAAATTATTTAGAATCCATCGGGTCCTTGAGCTTTGTCCGGGTGCAGCATCTAAACAACCTTATAAACCTCCTCTTCTAAAATAGGTTGAGACAAGTACTCATTATATTTTTTTGTGATTATAGAGGGTATTTCTGCACTCACTTGTTTTGCATCATCTGCACCGCAGTATTCCTCTTCTCTGTAAATTTTTTCATACAAAAGTTTTATCTCTTTGTTTCATTCATGTTTCCATAATATTTGTTCTCTGTTGACATTTGTTAGCTCAAGAATGGTGTTCTTCATATGCCTCTCTTTGCATTGATTATGGAAGCATTTGGTGTTTTTTCCCCCTCTTTCTAGCCACGGACTTCTAGAGTTTAGTCTACACTCTTCCATTTCAGATGCATTTTACCCTTTGACCAGCATGCCATTTTAATTTTCTATGTGTTGATTGTTGTACGCGACTATCTCCACTAGAACTCACGTACATACATGACTATGTATGTTGACAACCTGTGTACTGTACGCGACTATTCTCATTGCAACCCACGTACAGATCTGTACGTGGGTTTCCCTTAAAGAAACTCGCGTGTCATATGCGGGTTTCCTTTATCAATAGTCGCGTACACATCCGTTCGACATTAAAAAATATAAAACACGATTAATGCAGATTAGTTGATCCTTAATCATTAACTGTCTCAAATGTCTCAACCTTCGAAACTGCTCTATTTCCCAAATTATAAATAGAGGCCTTGGGGAGGGCATTAAGAGAATGAATTTGGGAGAGCAAAGTTATGCTGGTGGTATATCTTCAGAAGTCTTTGGAGCAGTAGAACTCAAAGTCCTTTGGTTGCAGAGGAGTCCATGTTTCATGCATTGGGTTGTACACTGATCTCATTCACTGATTGTTAATAAAGAGAATTATTCTTCCAACATTGTGTTGAGTCTCTTTCATGTATCATGGTTGATGAATATATTTGATTAAGCACTTTATATATTGTTTATCTAACCTGTCATATATACATGTATAAGTCTGTACTTGGAGAATTTTTTCTTTGCAGATGAAGGAGGTGCATCCTTGAAAGCTTTGGAGAGAAGCAGAGCGGAAGAAGACAAATCTTGGATCAACCGTCGATAATCGGGTGAGTCCAACCTATCTTCCTATTTCCTTTCTGTACTTTAAAGCTGACTGTCTGCAAGTTTTGGATGTACGTTAGTGATCCCAGACCCTAGGTTATAACGGTGTTTATTCCTGAACAACAGAACTGGCGACTGTGTTGGGGAGCCCAGACTGCTGTGGGTTATATTCTGTAGATCAGTGGCCAGTATTTGCCTTGATTCAGTGTGTGGTGTCTTGTCTTGGTTCATGCTTAGAGTGGTGTTTGAAGACCTTTAAAAATTTTCTTTTTATTTGAAAATTGTATACCTGTACACGGGTTGCTTTTGCACATAGTCGCGTACAGAGGTCAGCCTATGTGGGTTGCTCTATAGCACAGTCGCTTATAGTACGCAGGTTTCCCTTATACACAGTCGTGTACAAACCTGAGCACAAAATTTTTGGGTTAGGGTTTTCTTGTCCTTGTCCATTTATAGATTTTGTCTTTCTTAGTGGCCTTCTTTATGAGCATTGCACTGTGAGTTTGATGACCTTGTTAGCCATACCTTGTGATTTCTTGTAAAGCTCTTGAGTTCTTATTGTTTGGATTGTCTATCTATTAGCAACTTGAAGTGGTTTCTCCTGTTGGGTAATAATTTTAAGTGCTGGTTGTCTAAATCAATGATCAGGGTTCTAGACATTGTATATTCCATTCTATTTTCAAATAGTATTGGTTTGTCACTTGCCGTTGTTTGAGTTCAGTGATTTCTATTCATTGAGTTCAGTGATTTCTATTCCTTAGGTGGTTTATCTTTGGTTCTATGAGTCTGCTTTAATTCATTTTGTTTATTTTATACGGTTAGTTTATTCAAGCATACTCAAGTATTGTGCATTTAGGTGCATAGTAGTCTTTGAGCAATTTGAAAAGTGAAAAGAAAACATTAGAAACTTTTGCATTTACTTTGCCTATAGTAGTTTTGTTTTCAGTTTTTAAATATAATCTCAAAAATTACAAAAATATAGTCTTAGTTTTCTCTTTATTCATTACATTTTCATCAGTTTACATTTACAAAAATAAAATAAAAAGAGAAGCTTGTTTTTTAAGTAGTGATAATTTGCTTTGAAATTATACACCTGTTGTTTTTACATTTCTTATCGAGTCAAAAACATCATAGTATTTCACTCCACTTGCCTTCTGAGTAAAAAACAGCCCTTAAAATAAACGCAATAATTAAAATTTATTAGTAATTTTTGTTTTTTAGGGCCATACACCTACTAGCTTAGGCTAGACTTGTGGGATAGGAAGTGTAAACTCCCCATAAGTATTTAAATTCAGACATAATGGGCCAATTGATAGGTAAATCCTTCTCTTTACCGATAGTATCTGGGAAGCTCCTCTCAAATGGGAGTCAAGAATGAGGCCGCGTGGAGGCATTGGACTGAGGAGATAACCCTCTGATTCCTTGTTGAAACGTAAATCAAGATTTTTACGCATCTAGGGATTCTGTCCTAGACATAGTTTCGGGCTCAGCTACCCTGCCCATGCATATGAATCAAGCTTGCGACTGTGGGCCAGACTGTTGGTATAGTTAAGGTAGCCTCTAGTATCTTGACATCTAGGGTTCATACATAGGTAAACCGAAAGGCTATTTATGGTTCACCTTGGGCGGGCTTGGAAGGTAACCCTTGTTGAAAGTGTAGGAGGGCAGTGGGTGATTCCTCCGCTTGTGCCTAAGAACCTCTTCAAGGACGCCAAGCAATTGTCTTTCAGCTTTCTTCGGGAAAGCATATCTTTTACCCTTGTTGATTGTTAAGACTTTAGGATTTTTTGTAGTGATTTCTCTGTGCTTTGTCTATGTTTAGCCGACCTTAGGGTTTGAATTGTCAAATTTACAATCGTGGAGGACCAACCTATGAGAAGGTCATGAAGGTTGCAAAACCTTCCTCCTCTTATCACATTGGAACCTCCACCTCCCCCTCAAAGGCGTAGATTGGACATGGACGGTTCATCTGAACCGATAGGAGTTAGTGAAGTTCTAGGTGAACCAGAACTTAGGGAAAACTGTCTTAATTTGAACACGGTTGAGATAGAATACTTGTAGGCTGACGAGTTTGCAAGGAATTTTAATACACCTCTAACTGATTTAAACAATCCTGTGATCGTTCAGGTTCGTCCTTTTAATCCACCCATTATTGGTGTCCCTATGGGCAGAATAATGTCTAGTGCAGGAGTGATTTATTTCATTTTCACCTCAGCCATCCCGTCTGAAGGGGTGCTACCTCCCCCGATAAGTACCCTTAAATCAAGCATACCTACTACGCCCTTAACTCCAGTGAGCCGAGTGGTCCAACCACCAATTCCCACAAGCCTAGCAGGTGCTTCTAGTGGTATGGTCACTAGGATTCCTAGTGTACCTACAATTCCAACCTCCTTTGCACACACTGCCCAGAGTGGTCCAACACGATCCTCGGATTTTGTCCAAGAACACATATTTCATTAAATTTGTAATTATTTAGTGGATCTAGAATTTAGAACTTCCGCTAGATTGAGTTCTTTCAAAATGAAAAAACTCATAGCCTTTGAATTTTTACATAATTTCTATTAATATTATTTATAGTTTGTATTAAATGTTAAGTTGATTAAATTATTTTATAACATAATACCAACATTGTATTCTTTATTACAACAATTATAAATATTGTCATAGTAATTATTTTTGTCTTTGTTGAGTATGTTGTTTTATTTTTGGAAGTTAGCACCACTTATAATCAAAACGAGAAAATATTTTATGACTTTAAAGTCTAAGTTTTACCCTTGTAATGATTAAAATAAATTCTGAATTAAAATAGCAACATAATTTATTATTATTGTTGTTGGTAGTGGTAGTGTATTAAAAACTAAGTTGATGAATGTTTACTTTATGAATGATAGATTAACATGAGAAATTTCTTACCTATAAATTTATTTAATGATATTGATGATATTAAATCATCTCTTGTTTATTAATATTAATTATTTTAACAATCAAAATCATTTATGAACTAGAAAAGCATTAGTGCAATACAGTTTGATTTTTTTCATATAC